>WTSP01001773.1:0-17136 GCA_025331215.1 Actenoides lindsayi | reverse complement strand
ACCTTTTGGCTCTGATGTCTGGTATAATGTTTCAAAACAAATCCGAGTCAGAATGTAATTCTTGGAATCATAAAGTGACCCAACAGCAACATCATCCAAATAGTCAGCAGCCTAGAATGTTGTAGTAAAATAGAGTGTATTTTCTCCTCTAAAGGAAACTTGATCCTTCATCTTTTCTGTTCCAAAATAAGCTAGTATTGTACATTTGAAACAATATGCAACATTGTGGATGCCACTTCCAAGTGCCTTTTTGTGGTTGTTAATATATATCACTTCAAAACTTATATTTATTTTTTGCATTCCATCTAAAAGACTATGTGATATTTAAGATATAACTTCTTCTTTTTGCATTTTTTTTTTCAGGCAGTGCTGTTAGTTCACCTTTAGGAATTCTTTAAGCCAGAATTTGGTTTACATATTTATTTGATGGGTTGGTACCTTTTTTTTTTCCTTCAGCCAAAGAAGGATCACTTTTTACTATGAGTCCTCAGAAATGTTCATTATTAACCAGGAAATTATTGCACATTTTGGTTCTTTAGGCAAATAGACAAAAGTGAAACTTCCATACTTAGTCTGGATAAATCCAAATTCTCTACAGAACCTTTTTCGGGTGCTTTTTTCATCAATCAGTCTAAAGCCATTTGTTTGATCTGAAGTGAATTTCACAAATGCTAAGGGAGGCTAAACAGCAATTACCCATTTTTCTGGTTTTACAAAGGTAAGAGAAAGGAAGGCAGCTGAAACAGAAAGAGCTCTCAGTAATGCAGTCTTGATGAGAAAGTCCTTTTACATTAAGTTCAGCACATAAGAGCACAGCACTGTATTTAGTGCAATATTCATTTTAAAATTTAAAAACTCTTTAAAAATTACAGCAGTAAATAGACTATAACATTGCTCCTGTCCAAGTATGTTTCCATTACAATTGAGTAATCAATATGCAGTATTTATTGCTGAAAGATTATGCATAAAGAGGAGCACATAAAAGGAACCGTGTGTTTAAACCTTCCCAACTTTCCTTTAGCTGCTGTTTATCTAGAAAGAATACTATTTTTCCCCAGAAGCAGAACTGCTAAATGCCATCCAGTACATTCTATGTAAATGCTGTCTAGTCCTTGCCCTCACAAATAAAAACAAATAAATGGATAAAGAGATGTCAGTTTGCAAAGAAAATACTGGGTTATATTTCCTGAAAGCTGGACAAGTCAACTTACAAACTTGGAATATTACAGATTTAGTTTTACAAGTCAATCATAGCGATATATTTGGCCTCATAATTGCTGTCAGATTTGACAGGGAAGGCAATATTTTTCTTTCTGACATGTAAGTTTCAATAAAATCAGGTAGCCACATCACAAAACACTTTCTTACACAAAGAATTAAAAGGACGTCTCACAGAGATAAAGAATACTGCCAGGATTAAATATATGTCATACATACAATTCAAGATGAAAAAAACAAAAAAAAACCCAAACAAACAAACAAAACCCAACAAAAAAAAAAAAGGACTATCCTTACAGGTAGACTTGATCTAAAGCCCATTATAAGGAAGAGAATGTTTCTATTTACTTGAGTGGCAGGAGAAAGAAACAACAGACAAAACTGAAGACTATTTTTAGCTTTTTGTCTATTTCCTAGGTCATTCAGACACCAAAGTGGTAACTAAACTTTAACTACCTGAGGTGAATAAATAAACAACTACAATTCAAGCTGTAGCTAGCTTAAAAACGCATGAATGAAAGATAGACAGTAACTAGAAACAATGTAATGTTGCACATCTTCAAAATTGAGTTAATATCTGGTACAGCAAAAATATGATACTGCGAAGAAGCCTTTAACTTTTTTGAATGATACTCATTGTGGGCCAAATTAATTACTGAGGTAATAAACTAACATGCTTGTTGGGCAGGAAATAGGGAACTTGGTTCTTGCTTGGAGACTGTGAAGTTGAAAGGGACACGTGAACCCACATAGCAGTGGCATTTTACTATACCAGGCAATGAAAAACTAAGGTTGGACTTGTATTTACTCTGGCATTTCAGGGTGGTGTCAGCTCACTGATGACTTACAGTATTGCAGAAAACTGACCTGGAACAGATCTTAGGAGGTCACTGTGCACAACCACAACCCCAAGGCAGGAATCTACATGGTTCAGTCATTCCTAGCAGGTGAGTTCATCCCCTGCAGGTTCTCCAAATCCTCCAGAAATAGAAATTGCAGAAGCTCCCCAGGCAAGCAACCCCAACACTTCACTGCCCTCACCATTGGAAAGCTTCACCTTCTATGTACCTAATAGGCCTCTACCTGGGAGCAATGCAAGCCTGTTATTTCTTGGTGTCACCTGATGATTAACATGATCTCACTTAGTAAACAAGGGGTGCAAGCCTTACAGAAAAAAAGTTGCTCAGTCATTACTAACGTTAGATGAAGCAAATTATAAAAATGACCAATTCAGAGTTTATTCTAAAGTTATGCCCTGTGTCACGCACCCTTTGTTTGGAAGGGGTGGAATTACACCCCAGACACATCAGAGTAGACACTGCACAGGCTCCTGGCTAGGCAGGAGCTGTATTTCCTGCTACTTTCAGAACATACAACTACATTAAGTCCTCAGGGTTGGACTTAATTATTAGAGCAGTAAATTTGGCCTAGAGAAACTGGAATATACTGGGAGACATGGGGATTGTCAGTGGCCCATATGCAGATGTTATAATTTTGTGTCAGTATATTCATATAACAAGGTAAATCCTCGTTATTACACATTTAATCCGTGGCTGAAAGGATAGAAGCACAGCCAAAGCATTCATCTGCCATTGACAGCTGTCTACAAAAAAGGTTGCTGAAGACAGTAATAATATCTGCCCCTATACAATTAAGATTTGGGAGGGAGGGGACAGGGCAACAGATGGGGTCAAACGCAACTTTTCACTGCACTGGTGTTCAGCTGGCATACCTGCTATGCTTTCAGAAGACTAAGTCCCCATTAATCCTGGCATAACCAATCAGACCTCAGCTCAGAGTCTACAGACCACCAGTGTGTGAATTGAGAGTTTGAAACAAGTAGCACATAGAATACTTCCATCTGGTTACAAGAACTATCCTACACCAAAGGGATCTTCTCCGGGCAGATGGAGATCAGAACCAGCAATTCCATTCACTTTGTGTTCATAACACTCCCCATATCTGTTCAGTGCTGGGCATAGAGTGATTTTGAGAATCAAGAAATATGTTGGCATCCTACATATAGGTGGCTAACTCATGGTTAGGGGTATCCTTTACATCACAAAAATTAACTTTCCACAACACAAACAACTTGATTTTAAATCCTGCATTTCACATGAGCAAGAAGTTTTTAGGAGTACTTCCAATGAAGCCAAGGGAACTACATGACTGAATGCTTACTATTGTTAATTAGGAGTTAATACTGTGCTTTCAAATTAAGAATTACCTGCATAATTTTCATTGAGGTTAAGGAATCTAAATTCCCTTGTTTCAGACTGTACATGCCAAACTGACTCTGTTTTCAAGAAGCAGGCAGTAGAAAAGACAGAAAACGTTTGTGTCATTGACAACTGCCTACATTTCTTTTTTTTTTTTTTCGTAATACCAGCAGAAATGACAACACTTAGGACGAAAAGAACACTCAGGAGTCCACATATATAGGAAGGGCAGACACTAATAAGTATTATGATGAACGCATTCTGAATAGCTACTGTAATTTTAGTTAATACATTTAGCAAACAGTATGTATAGTGTTACTGTTAACTAGACCAAATTATTGAAATACTTGTCAGAATTATCACAATTATTTCATGAGCAAACACTATTTACCCAAAAAAAAAAAATGCTTCCAATAGCTGGTCAGTACTCAGTTCAATGATCCACTCCAAATCACTCTAGTTAGTTATAGACTGAATTACTTTAACACATATTCCACATATTCAAATGACATCTAAGCAAGGGTATTTTGCCCAAGGGCCTCCTTAACTGGGGCAACATCAACCAGAATGTGCAAAATAAAACTCTACTTCTTAGAATGAAATAGATTATATTTACCATAAGCAATGAAATAGGCATGACGAAATCCCTTTGTGGTCCACATGTGCTTCTTGGCATCATCAGCTTGTCTGAGGACACATAAACGGGAACATATCACATCATGGCTTCGTAAGCTGTTCTGTCAGATTAGGCTGTAATTCAAAACAGCGATCCACATGTGATGACAAACACCTGCATAAATTGCTAGCTCATTGAGTTTATTAAAGATGTTCAGTAGCAACGTTGCAGCTGAAATGCCCAAGATAATATTGAACATAGAACAGTAAGGATCAGGTTTCAGCCAAGGGCCAGTCGTGTAGGTCTTCGTTCTCCATTGCTTGTCTAAGTCTGACACCAACCACCATTGGTACAGATCCAGGTTCACACTCTCAAACAGGCATTGCCTTAGTCTGCACCCAAAACATCAATTTGACCCAATTCTGTAAAAATCTGATGTTTCATGCCTCATGGTTCACATTCTCCTCTTCAGAATTTTGCATAAGTAAATGGATGCAGGAATACTGTGAAGAGAGTATTTGCAGAGGTGCAAGTCATACACATGGTGTAATGAGAGAGATTATTTTGGATGATGCTTCTGCATTTTGAAGTTTCACTCACCTTCTGAAAATTTACAAAGCCCATGAGAGAAGATGCTTGTTTCCTGAACGTTGCCTTCAAAGCAGTGCTAGATACATTAGAGGGAAGGCAATTCTGGTCATAAGTCAATAATGACCTATAGGTGACCTTGGGTGGCCGTCATAAGACAATAAGTAGCTGAATAGGTAATTTTAGACTAGAAGTGGGTAAGTACCCACATCATTTATAATGTACCAGTCTCAAGGAAGAGAAGAATAAATGGATAGGAAACCGATTAGTTTATAGACCTTCCAAAACAGTTCTCATAGCTGGTAATGTGGATTTTTTGGTTAAATAATGGAAATCTAGACGTATAGATTACCACTCCCTCCCCTTTTTTGTGGTCTAATACCTTAAAATTATGTCCAAATTTGTTTGAAAATAGGGGGGGGGAAAGAGATGTTGCAAAAAATGAGCCTGGAGTATTTTACTGGTACAGGCTAACAAAAATTAGTGTCACAAAAGACATACAGATTTTGCTAAGAGGCACCTCACATAATGCACTAAGAGTACTGTCAAAATGGGAAATGTAGGACAAGAGAAGTTACTAGTGTAGAGCCTTTAAACATGAAATAAACGTTTTTAAAAGCTAGAAATACTATTTTTCCATAATAAAGGTGGTGTGGCTATTTTGAGCATGCAGACATAAACACATTATAGAAAGGAGAAACCAGCATCAAAACATGATTGTAAGTGACTACATAATAAAGCCCACTCCTTCCCACACATACATGCTCATTCATGCCTGGCTGTTTTTAATTTAAATATAAGGAAAGAATGGCAGCCCTCTCG
The DNA here is from genome assembly GCA_025331215.1 of Actenoides lindsayi. Classification (NCBI taxonomy): domain Eukaryota; kingdom Metazoa; phylum Chordata; class Aves; order Coraciiformes; family Alcedinidae; genus Actenoides; species Actenoides lindsayi. Next base: position 11,673 of record WTSP01001773.1, on the reverse strand, counting down.
GAAGAGAGTAGCAGAAAAGGAAGAAGGTCCTTCTGCTTCCCCAATGCCACGCACCCGTTTGCAGATTTCATCTTTTCCCTTCTAAACTGCAATGAGTCTCAGAGGCTGAAGACCGCCAATGAATAAACCGAGCTGCCCACGCCTGTCAGGCTGACTGCGCTCTGCTCTTCTCATGCTGACCCTACTAGATTTGACTATTAAAAAGCAGCATCGGGCCATGTCAGCTCTTGGGTGGGAGACTGCCAAGGCACACTTTCATGCTGCTGGCATTTGAAAGAAAGACAATGATCCTGTGTAACATTTTTTTTCCTTAAACCCAGGAAGGTCTGCACAAGGGTCAGTTCTATGGTGCTACATACCCTGTCTTGTAGCATAAAGTGTAAAACTAAAATCTCGATTGCCTGTGGCCATTAAAAATCCCATGGTGCTATTTACAAATATACAAGCAATTACAGCAGACTGGAAGCGGCCAAACTGGTAATTCCATTCTGACAACATAAATCCTCTCACTGTAACTGAATGTGGAATATTTTTTCATCTCACAGCATAAACTTTAAAGTCTTGCTGTAAAATGCTTATTAGCCATCACACATCTTTATGGAGTAGCACTTGCTTTACAATAGATAGTGAAAGGAAGTTAGTTCTACAGGTTGTGAGACACTGAGGCTTCTTTAGAATAAAAACTCCAACAGATCAGTTTGCTACAGTAGCAAATTAAAAGACAGATTTGTTTTTAGTGGCATTTGAAACAATCTGCCTCTTCATCTCCCAGCAGCTCTTCTTCTCAGACTGTCTGCACTGTTTATTCTCCCGCTCATTGTTACAGGATGACACCTTGGATTTTTAAGTTTTTCCTGTTAATTAAAAGACTTGTTCCTCCCAAAACACTGGGAAGAAGCTGACATTTTCGATTTCAGATTTGACTCGTGTTGGCATAGCTTTCAGGTGCAGCGGTTTTCCTTTTACTTTGCTTTGAACCCAGCTCCCTATGAATTTGTCTGTGTGGTAGTTTGGACTAAGGAAAATTCCAGGCAGCTGAAACAGAATTGTCTAGATTCCACTATAAAATTGTTCCTAAACAAACACATAAAAGATACAAACACATAAAAGATACAAACACATAAGATATTACAACTCATGCCATCTCATTGCCTGATCTGCTTTACAGTTTAAAGGGAAAATTATATATAAACCTTGGCACAACACAGTTGGATAAGGAAAGCATTATCCTTTTGGCCTGCATATCTTGTCACCATCTCAGCCCCCCTTTACTTCTTCCTCTACTAAGGAGCGACAATCCAAATCACCATTTCATCCCAGAAGCATGAAATATTGTGATTCCACCCAGCCTGAAACCATGATTTTAAGTCCATAGTTTGAAGTTGGTTGGTGCTGGTGCCTCACAGTAAGGCACGGGATGCTGGGCAGGAAATGAACCCTGAAAGAGAGATGCAGATTTGGCAAAGCACTCTGCACTGAGCTCAGTGTCAGTTTTTCTAAATAAAGATGGAATTAAGCAGACATTTGAGACATGTCAGCTTCAGAGAAACCCTGCTAATTGAAGGCCTTACAGTTTATCAGTATATTGTGCTACATAAAGTGGAAAGTTGTTTATAAGGTTTCCATGCATACACTTATTCCCACAGTCACATACTAATAATTTTTTTCATCAGTTTGAGGAAGAGAGATGAGAAAAACATCAAATGGTTCATGCAGCTGAAGAGCATGTCATTTTAAAAGTACCTGGGTACTTTCATCCCAGGTTTTAATAGTTTTACAGCTTTCCTACAGATCCCAGTGAACCTTACAGAGCCAGGATTCTGATCTACAGCCATATCTTCATTTTGTTTTACCTGAGATAGAAGAATGGATTTCTATCTTCTAGCTACAGAGAAGTCCACACTTTTCTTTTGTTTAGTTCAGCTTATGGAAATAGTTACACCTCTTTCAAAAAGAGGACAAAGAATATTCACCAAAAGGCACTTTGACAGTCTACTTCCTGATTTTAAGTTGCTGTTCTGAGACCCTGATCCAGAAGAAACCAAATTCAATAGTTTCTCAGTTTCAACAGTTTTTGGATCAGATTCTAAAGGGTTATTTTTACAGTCCTTCTAATGCTGTGTCATACTCAGACTGCAGAGCCAAACAGAAGAAAGTTTTTGCATTTGGCTTTGAATACAGAATGGGATCTTAGTTAGCATTCACATCCATCTTAATTCCAGTCAAAACCAGTATTTGTCATTAATAGAGAAGCAAAAGGTAAGTCAACACACATCACTTCTCAAAATCTTATGCATAGATCTCTCTGTGTGAAGAACCAGCACAGATACTACCATCAGTACATGTAATTAGTGGCAGTATGCACAAAGACCTAAGTAGATGCTGGAAAAATATGTGAACCAGTTGCCTGCATATAGAAGTACATGAAAAAATACTACAGAGTGGCATGATTATATCCGTGTGCCTCTGCTATAAAAAGCATTTGTATTACCCTTACTTCTCTGAATAAATTCAAATGACAGCCCCATTTCATTTCTTCATTCAGTCTGGAGGCCAGATGGCATTAGAATCATTTACTTCACCTTGTTGTGCTTAATTACTACAATCAACACACTATTTTCCAAATTAATCATAACAAAGTAATTTCATTAGTAACACAGCAGGCTGTTGAATTATTAGCATCATAACAGTTTGCAAACAATTAAACTTTATTTGAACCTTAAAAATTTGCAGAGTAGAACATTATTGTAAGATCTAATGGCAGTATAGTACAAATCCAGAACAGAGCAAATAATCAAGTAAAATGCTGTACAAAATATGACTTACAATCACCTTTTAAAAAATTAGCGCTTTCCAGTGCAAGGAAAGGCAAGTACAACCTAACTAAACAAAGAAAATAAAGCAAATAGCATTTTCTACCACGGAGTTTTGCTTAAGTAGTATTAACAGAGATTTTCTTATCCAAAAAATGTTACGGCGTTTGCATTTAAAGTAAGCAATTCATCCGCGGTCCATTGCAGGTTTATTCTAAGACACTTCGGGACATCTTTCACGTTTCGAATTTTAAGGCAGTTTGTTTATTCCACTGACCCACCCACCTCACCCTGTATGTCCTACGAGGAGGGGAAAGCCCTAAAGGAGAACTACAAACAAAAGACACTTTATTTCCCCGGTTGCCACCACCCAGGCGAGTAAGCGCTCGGCAAGCCCGCCAGTCATCGCCTGGGTCGGGACTCCCTCTCCTGGAGAACCGGTAGAGCCGACGCGCGGCCGCATGGGAGGGGGAAGGGGACGGGACGTCGGACTCCTCCCGTGCGGTGAAAATTTGCTGCCACCTACCGCCGCGGCCGCGCACTGCAGCGCAAGGCCGCGGGATCCCTCCCGCCCGCCCCGCACAAGTGCTCCCGGCTCGGCAGCAGCGTCCTCACCCTGGCTCTCGCCGACGGCAAGTTTCGCCCGTATGCACCTGGTGTCAAGGAGGGAAAGGGGGGATTTAACTCCCCAAAAAGTCGGTGGCAGTGGAATTCGGAAGTAGGTAATTAATGAGAAGGTATTTCGGTGGGCAGATTTACGCTGCCACGTTAACACGAGAGAAGGCGCTATTCTAGCCACGATATTAACGCTTCACATTCTGTACACAATCCACAAGTACGTTTGATAAATTAAAGTAGTAAAAGATCTGAAGACTATAATCTATCATTTTAAAGCTTTACTGGCAACGCACAGGATCAATTTCAATGACTATCTCTTTTCTTAAAAAATTACAACAAAATCCTGTACCCTGTTTGACTTCTGTTAGAACCCAGTGTACCATCAAGTATCATACACTAGCTAACATAAAGCGTAATACCTTAGGTTTACTGAAAGGATCTGAGTTCAGATTAACGTTGCCCTTTTAACCCAGTGTTTCCAGGGCCCGCCTGAAGCGTAAACAGCACACGCTACAACAAGGGAACCTGCACAGGCTCAGCAATTCACAGACTGGCTTGATCCGCCGCTTTGGCAGATTAAGGGTCTCACAAATCAAGTGTGTGGGAGGATTCAAAAAAGTTGATCTTGCATGCTAACAGTAAAGCACATCTCCAAAACAAGAGTATTCAAAGTATTAACTCTGACTTGCCCAACTCCTTGTCCACATGTAACAGTATTTTTGTGTACCTTTTTATATTTTGACAGATGGTTTTGGCCTCAAAGTTCTGGATTTGAGATTAAGACTGCAGGTAGCTGTTTGTAATCCACGTAGAAGTGAAGATGCCCACTGCACAAATCGTATCAGAAATTCCATGTATCAAGAAGGTATCCAGATTTGACTCTGAAAGCATCTCTAAGGTACAGATAAAATATTTCATGCTACCACGGACAAAAATCGTTCTTACTTGCCATTTAGCGCATGCTGACTTAGTAAGAACTGTGGGTTGTAATATATATCTTTTTTATAAATTTCCACATAATTCATATCTCCAAGTCATAATGCTATCAGGGCAGTATTACCACACAGGCAAATTTATTACATCAGCAAAAGAACCAAACCTCCATTTTGTGGTAAGAAAACATTAATTAACAATACAATACTAAATATATAAGAAAAATAAATCATTGGCTAAAGCGTAATACAAAAACATTTGCAAACAGAATATCTTAAAGACTGGCAATATTATACACACATTTCCCTGATTTTCCTAGGAAACTGCACAAAAAATACAGTAAGCATTAAAAGGTTAATGTATACATGAACTGAATAATAGTTTTCTACTTGCAAAACTCAGCTTAATTTTTCTAAATCTGAGGAACAGAAACATAGCCAGATTCCCTGAAACAACACAAACCTATATCAATACAGAGTGCTACTAATATGCTTTTAAAAAGAGCAACAGGCACTATTTGACAGCTTGTGCCCCATATGTTAATCACCATATATTTCATTCTCTAGAATTGCAATTCTGTAAGAAGTGACTAAGAAGAACATTTCCCCAGAATTATGATCAATTACAGTTTTTAATGTTTAATATACACAAGGCAATGATCTGACTACATTCACTAAAACCACAAAATGTGTACTGCAGAGTCTTCTTTCACAGGATGGGTCTGTAAACTGCAGCTGTACACCACGCCTGATTGCAAGTGCAGATTTCTCCTGATTAGGGAGAGGGAAGTTGAAAGTTCATCATTAACCAAAAAACCTCAAACATGCATATCAAACCCTGTCCAAATATCTATTCCCTTCCACAGTTTTCTGCACAGATAAGTATTTATCTGTATTACTGAAGTAACAAAACTAACCAGAAATCACACTAAATTTCTTTAAAACAAAACAAAAACAAAACCCACCCTTCTGGAAAAGGAACATAGTTATAAAATAAATCATCTTTTGTACACTGTGGTTTAATACTTCATACAGAATCCCAGAAAAAGTGCTTTATTTGAACCTTCAATATATTTTGCCGTAATCTTTATGTTAACAGGACTCCTACAACGGTTCCAGGAAAGAAATACTTATAAAACAGAGAACAAGGGAACATATAAGCCATTACAGAAGATTGGATTAAAATGTACTTACCCAGGCCTCTCAAATATCATACATCTCCATTAGGTAGGCTTTAGGCACAATGCCAATGTTTCCCTCCATTTCTCCTACCCACCAGCCATATTCATTGTAGTCCTAATTGAAAACAATATGCAATATTAACCTTTAGTCTGATATAAATGCAATAGAGTTTTGTATGCAACTCCTTATGGATGCTTTCTCTTATATACAGTTATAATCATTTCAACTGAAAATTAAAACATTGTATCTTTTTGTTAGAGGCAGTCACATGCAGAATTAGGCAAAGCCAGAAGTTAAATTTTAAAAAGGGCAGGCATAGTCAGGAAAATTTCTTCATTACAGCCACTTCTCTATAACACCTACTAAAACTAGACTACCTCTCCATCCCCTATTCATCACAAATGTAAAAACCTCATCTTTTTAACTAAAATCTAACAGCACAATGTTGACATACAAGAATCAACTGGGATTCTTTCAGTATCACAAGGCTAAACTCTAAGAAACTTACAATCAACTTCTTTTAAAGACTACTTCGCTCAAATGTGAAGAGAACACTAGATATCTAATATATAATCTCTTTCTACGAGCAAAGTCTATTGCTTGAGGCTTACAGAAAATTCTACGGCAGATCTCATATGTCTGACAGATGACTAATGTACTTTTGTTTTAAATTTGTTTAGGCTTAGTGAGATAAATATGAAACAAAATGAATTATAATAGTTTAAAGAAATAATATCTTCCAAAAGCAATACCAAGTAAGAGTATTGTGGGATCCAAATTTAATTTTTTTTCTATGAGGTAAATATTTTAAGATCAATCCTAACAGCAGCTCAATAAATTGTAACAGCTGAAATTGCACACACACACATATTGAGTTACAAATGAAGCATTATTAAAACAGACCCCATTCAAAATTGAATGATTAGTAAGATAGAAATTATTTTAGAACAAACAGGGAAAATACAAAATACACAGATATCTCTGATAAGCAACATCTGCTTCCTGCTACACTGCTTTTCTGACAAGAAAAGCAAAAGGCTGTAGGATTTTGAATTAATGGTCCTACTGAGATGAAGCTATTATTTTGACTGTAGATAAAGTTTTTTTGCTTATAAATAGTCAAGTGGAGCTTAGGAGTTAATAGTGTTTCATTAGAGACCAAGCTATAATGATTTGCTGCTGGCATATGTTGCCTGGTCAAGAGTTCTCTAGGGTCCTAGGAGGTGCTTGGTGTACTTTGATGGCCCCAGCTTTTTTTTTTTTTTTTGGCCTTTCTGTTTTTCTAAACATGCTTGTATGCAGGTTTCACACAGACACACTTATATTTCTTATTGTGGAAAGCTGAACACCAGTCTTCAATATTTTTTTCCTTCACAATTAATTGGTGATTTAAAAGATCCCATCCTACTATCCATAAAATACCACAGTAAGTGTGATTTAAAGAAAATCCACTTAAGAAGCATCAGGAAAACATTCGTTTATGATATGAACACAAAAACTGAGACAGCTGCAAAAATAATTCTACTTTCTTCCTGCTTCCACTGCATAAGAGACTGCTGGGGATGGGTCTGGTTTGAAGGTCTAGAGGTATCTGAACCTGATCTTCAGTGCAAACTGCTCTCCACAGAAGAACCACTTGTAACCTTTCCCATGGGGGTACACATTACACCCCAAATCCTTAAAGGCTAAATAATACCCTGCACTGAGGTTTATAATCTTCCAGATCAGCCTGTTTAAAAATCTATGTTTTATCTCATAATACGCTGTTTAAATATACAAACTGGATTTTTAGGCTAAAGTGGAAAATTGCTGGAAGGAGAAGTACTCATGTACACTACTGAAATCCCAGCAATAAATCTGTCCAAGAGAAAAAAAAAATATTTTAAGCCGTTACATGGAACTAGTGAAGTGACTGAGAAGAGCGATTAAGCAAGTTTTGCTAGACATCAGCGAAAAAAAAACAAATAATACATAAAATGAGGGAAGTGGCTTAGTTAAGTAGTCATTAAATTGCATATGACAAATGGCATCAAGAAAGCCTGCGGACTACATTATACATTGAAAATGTTCCACTTAGCAACACTACATGAACTTAGAAACAATTGTTTTTAAAGAAACAATTTGGATACTTCAAATTAAAATTAAAAGCATGCTGCTGTTCTGAAAACTTTCTGGGTTTTGCTGCTTACTAATACAGCACTTACTGCTTTGGCATGAAGCAAAGTGAGAAGATGAAATGAATGTTGATCTAACAGACTAGTAAACTAATTTAAGGATTCACTGCAACCATTATACCATACAGACAATATTGCAACACAGAAGCTTTTACTTTACATTACTATTCTCTGCATCGGTCTCAAGAGCAACATGAATCCCAATTAAACTATCTGCAGTCTATAGAAGTCTGAACAAAAATACAGTGCAGATACCTGGCTACCTAGAACATAAAACTTTTAATCCTAGGTTTTAGAATAATTAGATAATTAGATAGCACTCCCTTTTGAACTAATTAAAGTACACACATTTCTCTTGAAACTCATAACCACTCATTTCTGTTGTCAGTATCACAAAAGAATGCTTACTAGTCAGGCAGCTAAGTGGTCCCTCCCAATCCTTTCTTGAAGTCACATATAAAATCCAAATTGATGTATTGTTTCTATCAACATTATGAAACATAAACTCCTTCATAGAAATATAATTTAATTAATACCCTGCTGTTGTGAGTTCCATATGTCTATTACTGCTGCTTAAGATGTGTAGAATAAGTCTAAAGACCCCATTTGTGGGAACTAATTATTTATATGCAGAAGGATATGAATACAGTTAAGAGTTTTATATTCATTTTAAGAGTTGGGAAGCACGGTGCCTTTGCAAGCATTAGTTCAATCCTGGGTACCACTGGGTTTACCATCTGGTATCCCTCACTGCATTTAGCTCTTAACATCACTGCTAACATAGCAAGCGACTATACTTCAGAAGGACTGATAAAATAATAAAGAGTCCTTTAATCTACAGGAAACCATTGTAGTCAATTTATAAGAAATATTGCATCCCTTTGTAGGATGTGTAATTATTTTCTATTAATCATGTGCTATAAAGCTACATTATGTGGTTATTCTGTTATCACTAGAAAGAGGCCTGCAGTCAGCTCTTGACAACGTTAGGTAATTACTAACACAAAGCTTCTTTCTCCTTATGTAGAAATGCTATCAAGATCCAGAGGTGCTGTGATGCTCGCTGTATGAAAATAACTCTCCGAAGAAATTCAATAACTGCAAAATGAATTGCTCCAAGGCAAACAGAGGGATAGGAGAGGGGGGCAGGGCCAGATCCAGCCACCCTGCAATGAGGAGAATGCACAAGTGTGCGGCCAGGGCGCTGCCATGTGACTGGGAGCACATTGCTACACCAGCAATGCTAGGCAGGGGCGGGGGGGAGGAAGGGGCCACTGCAACCCCTTCAGGACAAGCACCAGAGCAGTAGAATATATTACGCCAAATAATATGATACAACCACCTTAATAAATGACCAAATGCTTTCTGAGGTACTTCTGTGTTTTCACTGTCTGTAGAGTGGATTTTTATATTTTTCTCCCCCTCACCAGAAACGTATTAACCAAAGTGAAGTAATTTCACAGGGCAACAAGGAACAGGTTAAGACTTAACATTTAACATGCTGGCAAATACTCCCTGTACAGCATACTATGATAGCAGGGTGGGGGGCGGGGAGGAAATCGCATCAGGGTTTACAGGCTCCTTAAATGCTCTCAACTAAACACATTGTGAGCAGATGCTTCTCCTTGTCCCCATCCCACCAATTTCACTGCACTGATGTTTATGTACCTATGACTCCATGACGCACTGATCATAAAAGTTGTTGCACTTGGGGATAACACTGGTAGAAATAAACTACCTGTCTTTTACAAATATCTTTTAAATCCAAGATTTTTGTACTATATAGGATTTTGATATGCCAGAAGAAAAAATGTTTATATGCAAGAGGATTTCCAGAACAGTCTCTACCTTTAGAACAGATCCTCCGCGTAAATGAGGATCTCCAGATGCTTTGCACCATATTAACTTCTACTGACTTCAGCAAAAGTTGAGAACATCTGGTCCTTGTCCAATTAGTCCCTATTGTTCAATACATATGGTATGTTTTTTATGTTTGTAGGGTGGGGTTTTTTTTGTTGTTGTTGTTTTGCTTTTTAAAAAGAGTTCCTGAAAATCATCATTGTTTTTCAATGCCTTGAAGAAAACAATGGAGTTGTCTTTTTAAAAAAAAAAAAACAAAAACCACAACTGAAGTGTGTGAATTCAAGATTTTTTTCCTGCCTTCTCCTAGTGGCCTGTAAGTAATATTAACTTACAGGCTGAAGATCTGCAAACTTAAAAATTGAAAAGCAAAATGTATCTGTAGCCTTGTTTGGGATTAAAATAAGTATCAAGCTATCAAGCTAAAGATGTGCAGGAAGCAGGGAGAAATCTTTTTCTTTTTCCTTCCCACCACACCACACAACCCCCACCCCCACCCCTCCCCAGGGGCAATTCTGGCAAGATAATATTTTAAAACACCTCCAATTCATCCAGGAGATTCAAACTACCTAAAAAATTTTAGAATTTCCTTTGGTGTAATTGCTGAATGATACACTATCAACCAGGGAGCATTTTTGGCACAGAGCAGCATTTTCACTAAAAAGCATAAAATGACAAATGTTTTAGATAACTGAATGAGACTTCTTCACAGGTAGTAGAGTTGTTTTAAGACAGCAATAAAATGGTCAATCTTTAAGAACATAAGCCTCAGATTTATTGCATGGTTGCATTATTAGGTTTTATTTCCTGCAACAACATGAGACAAAATAGACACCAGTTAAAGAGATCCAATATAAATCAGGGTAAGCAGACTGAATTCTGAACCAAATTTGGCCCCTGAAAACACCCTGGAATGATCGGCAGTCTATTTCATTTTCCATTAGATGACACAATATGAGTATTTTTTCTACTCTATTTTTTCTACTTCTATTTTTTTACATAGGTAAATGCTTACATATGATCAGTAAGCAAACCAACAGAGAGAGAGTCACTTTGCATTAGTCTGCCTTAACTAACCTTCCATTTAAAGACCTCTGCTGTTACATTTAGCGGGTTTTTGTGTTGTTTTGGGGTTTTTTCTCCTGTAAGGAATATACCTAAACAAGCCAGAAGAATGAAATGTACAACTTATCATTGCATTTTAGTTTTGATCAGAAGCATCCCACTGAAACTGCATCTCCTGATGCTCCCACTTTCCTCACCTTGTCTCACTTTGCAGAGCTGTCACTCTCAGAGCACATGTGCTCCATTTCTTTCAGTTGAAACTCAACTGGAAGATACACTTGAATGTCTTCTAGCGACTAGTGTGTTCTCAATTTCATGACACCAGGTTAGACCTCTTTGGATATCAAATCCTTTTGAAAACGCACGTTGTAAGCGCCAGAGCCTCAGTACTGTTTTACTCTGCAAACCTGCTCCTATTGGTATTCCTTATTTTCTGAGGTAGACATAGGCAATATGGTCATGGAAAGAGAAATTACTCTTAAACACAGATCTCAGTACGATCAGTCAGTAAACAGCCTGACAACAACAACCACTCAGGATTTTAGCATGCCTTTCACATGTTTTTGCAAAATACTGAATAGATACATTTTATGAAGATTATATAGATAATGTACAAAATGCTCACACTGATTATGAAACAGCTGCACTGTTAAGTTGTACTTTATTTCATAAGCAGTAATTTGATCTACGGAGATTTCTTTGTTTGTCAAGCAAAAAATACAGTTTGAGATGTGAGCGTTTTAACAGACGATTCTTGTATTGAAAGAACAAAAATCTGCCATACTGGAAATATACAACCACCAAATAAAGGATAATATAGATACCAAGTGAACACTCTACTTTGATGGGAAATTCTAGAGCAAACAGCTAAGTCATAGATGAGATTTCCATGAAACATAAATACCAGAGCGATCAGCAGTATATTGCATTGGCATGTACTGAAATAGTAACAGGGAAGAAGAATTCCAGTCTGAGATATAATTTCTGATTTTTAAGTATTATTTGTTGTTTTAATGCAAATATAAAATA
>WTSP01001772.1:35002-49682 GCA_025331215.1 Actenoides lindsayi | reverse complement strand
TTTTCTTGGTTTTCTCTTTTCTTGGTTTTCTCTTTTCTTGGTTTTCTCTTTTCTTGGTTTTCTCTTTTCTTGGTTTTCTCTTTTCTTGGTTTTTTGGGTTTTTTTTCTTTTTGTTTATTTTGGTTGGTTTTTTTTTTTTCCTCCCCCCTTCTCTTTACCATCCTACATGGAGAGCCCTGGTCTATGCAGAAGGAAGCAGAGGGATGTGCAGCCATCATGCCCCTGTTGGAGCTCAGAAATTCCTCCTCACTTATTAACCAATCTCTTCCGAATCATCCTTCATGGATTAACTTGTGGATATCATGATGCAGATAATATCACATGATGCAGGTAATACCACACAGTGTTCCTTTCCTGGGCATGTTTGTGGACCTTGTAAACACAAGTGGCTGGGAAACTTCATAGCTGTTCTGTTGAGAGAAAAATGCGTGTTCGAGCTCCAGTCAGAAGTTATGTGTTCAGTAGTAGTTAATTAGTGGCTAAACCACATGAGTATGTGGAGTTGCATTGTGTATTTGCTATTAAAATTAATAAAACCTTCACAGAAAATGGCTGATTAAGAAATAGAATGATAGGAAACATGAAATAGAAAAAAATAAATCAAGTCCTTCGAGTAGTTTTTTCAGGTTTTCCCTTCGCCCCTGTGCCATGTACTGGACTTTTACTAAAAGTAAGAACATTTTTTTAGGGTCTGTATAGTTAGAAGTCAAATTAGATATTGGTCGAGGCTGTGTTTATTAATCAAGACTGGTAATTGCAAAGGGCTGCTCATTTCCAAGAGGTATTCAAGCAATCCTCGCTTAAAGCCCAGCAAGGGTGAACAGATAATACGTAGAACCGGTAGACAGAGAATGAAGCATTCAAGGTTGATGAAGATCTAATTTCCATTTAAAAATGAACCCAAATCTAATCTGAGGAATTAGAAGCAATGAGGATGATGCGTTAGAGGGTATTTATGGGCTGCGTTGATCTCTCTTCTTCTTGGAAGTCTCCCAGGTCAGGGGGACCTGCCTCATACCCCGTCAAACGATGGCAGCAGGTCCCAATGGCATTGCTGACGTGGACTCAGTGCTGAGATGGTTACACAGTCATCGCTCTGCCATCCTTCCCAAGGCTCCGTGTGCGTAACGTGCACTGGGCCTGGTTTCCCCAAGGCTGACATCCTGAGTTTGATTCTGATCTTTTCTTGCCACGATCGTTGTACTGAGCGTTGACCAAAGACGTTCACAGGTAATTGCTTGGTTAGTCACCGGGGCTCTGATGTCAGGGGTCACTTGGGATTAAATTTATTAAAAGACCTGGCTGCTGCAGCATGGTATTTTTAAGCGCTTGGATCCCCGAGTGGAGCCCCCAAATCTGAGTTAAATACAGAGCGCCTCTAAGAGCTCAACACCGGGCGAGGTGGTTGTTTAAATAATAATAATAAGAGCAGTGAAAGCAGCAGAGCTGAATATGAATGTGAGATCCTGTTGGTCTCTGACCAATTGCTGCTGGGAGCCTGGAGGACCTTCCAGAGGTGCCCAAGCAAGAGGAGACCAAGGTGACAATTCTTTTATTTACATCCAGAGCAGCACGTGGCACGGAGTCGGAGAGATGCAAAGGGGGAAGCGTTGGGCTCACGGGCGTAGGGCAAGTGGCCACGAGCCAAGGTACCAGCAGATTTAGGGAGCTGGCTACTCACGTGGGCTTCTTGGGCCAGGTTTCTTGACTCAGTAGGCCTGAGATCTGCCCAAACCCTGTTCTAGGCACTAAGCCCCGCTCCGTGTTCAGCCTCTTAACCAAAGTGCTTAAGTTGCTCCTTCAGAAAAAGTCCTGAGGGAGTTCTGAGTATCGGCTGATGCTTGTCAAGCATTTGAAGATTAAATATGCTGCGTGTGAACAAGTTTTTGCTTTCCCTGTATTGAACTTGGATACCGAGGTGATGAGTGTGTGGTGTAAATATCTTGAGAGAGAAATGCTGAGCATAATAATTTTTATTGATCTCAAAAGCTAAAAGACCTTTTTACAGCTTCCTGCTTTTTTTTTTTTTTTTTGTGGTGTCTGATGACTCGTTTATGTCCATCCAATAGTGCCATCATCTTTTCAGCAGAAGATATTGGGAGGAGGATGTTACAGTTTTAGTAAAAACTGTGATTCCTGAAATAATAGTTTGATTTCTTCCAGTCGTTTGGCTTAAGGTGAGAACAAATGGTGGATAACTTGGGGTGGGTGGGATCAGATGTTGGCTTTGCAGGAACAGTCGTTTGCAGGCGAATGCTTTGGTTTATTTATGATAACCCTCTGCTTAGAAGACCTTTTAGAGTTTGGTTGCTTTATTTTATTTTTAAAGCACTGACATAATTTAAAAAGAAGAAAGTCTCAAAGCAATGGGCTCTTATCCTAGAGAGAAGCTTTTTATAAATGTGATTTATTTTTTTCTTCCCTGTCCCCTAAACAAACAAAACCCCTTAATTATAAAGGATTGCAGCTTTCAGATAGCACTGGTATGATTTAATTCACCACTTGCTATCATTATCTGAGTCATTCCTAGGGAAGCAAATAGGGAGAGTACCTCTGTTAGATACTCTGCAGGAGGACTGATGGTTCTCTACCAGAGTTGCACTCGTGGCAGTGATGTCTTGAAGGGTTTGTTCCTACGATGCTAAGAACACGCAGGCCCTTTCAGTTGAAGGTATGTGAGCTGTCCTATGGTTATTACTCCTCGTGCTAAGTTGTTGGGGTTTTTTTAATCATTGTTATTTTAATCTGTCGCTATCTCTGACGTGCAAACTGGGTTTGGGAACGTTTTGAACTGTCTTGAAATGGTCTTTCCTTCAGGAAGTCTTCTGATTAGCTGAAAGCACGAGAAATGGTCAGGGTTGGGTTTGTCTGTGAACCGTTGGGTGATGTAGCCCCATGTGGGGGTGGAAATGCACGTTTATTGAGGAGGGTCCCGTTAAGTATCTTACAAACACCAGTGAATAATACGATGCTACTCATAGGGACAGTCTGTCTTGTGCTGGGAGGCCAGTGGTTGAGCACCTGTGCTCGATTTCCTTTCAACGGTCATGTCTCAGCTCTGCCCCAGGCAACCAGATGATGCTCCACAGCTTGAGAAGGCCCTGGCCCGGAGGGGTGGAGCTGGGTGAGTGAACTGCCAGAGGTTCTAGTTCACTAAACGGGCTGGAATTATTAATTCTGGTAGCGGGAGTGTGAAATACAGAATTCCTGATTCCATGGAGCAAGAGGAGGCCACCACCTTGAGCAAGTTGTCCCTTCAGATCTGGCTCCAGAAGGAGCAGAGCATTTTCTTTCTATTCCTTGGTGGGGTTTTTTGGATTTATTTTTTTTTTTTGGTATGTGCTCAAAACAGTTAAACTTTTCACACGAGGGGGGGGAAACCCAACCCCTCCCCAATTTAAACATTAATTATTAGTGCTGAGATAATTTGGAGTCATTTTTATATCCAACTGGCTATAATTAAACACCCAGTGAACACAAAATTAGGTCATATATTATGTAAATAGGATGAGACATCCACTAGCTCTAGCAACAAATGCTTTGGGGCCCTTAAGGGTACAATTCATGAGTGGACTCTTGGAGCCTAATTGGTTCTGTCTGACCCTGTTTTCCTTCTCTGTCACATGCCCACCTGAATGTTGAGCAGACACGGAGCAGGGCACGGGGTGAGACCAGGATAGGTCACCCTCTGCCTCCAGCTGCAGCCAGCAAAGCCTCCCCATCACCCAGTTTGAGATGGGTTCTCCAGGGGGGGAAGACGTTCTCTTTGCCCCCACTGGACCTCTCTGATCTGCTGTGGTCCAGCCCCGTGACTTGGGTGCATCCTTCATCTGCAGGCAGAATGAATTCAGGCGTGTTAAAAAATAAGATTAAGATATGAATGGATGTTTGACTGTCAGGCTGGGCGATGCTCAGAGCACTCTGCCCTGCCCAGGATCAGGCCCTCTATTCTCTTAACCTGACATTGGATAACTTCTGGTTGAGCATTCATAATTACAAACGCTGACCCTGATTTTGCTCCCTTTGAGGCCAGTAGCAGGAGTAGCAGGTCCATTATTACTGGTCAGAACAATTATGTAGCTCTTAAAAGAGAACCAAAAAAAAAAAAAAAGAGAAAGAGTCCAGCTGTTGGCTGCTGCTTTCTCCTGACAGGGACTGTGTGACGTTTCCTGGCAGTCTGAAGTCACTTCATCCTCCTGTCCTCTGCTTCTTTCCATCTTTGTTCCCATGTCCAGAAGTGGCTCTTGAGGAGCACCACCATCCTCCCCCCTTCCTTTCTCCCCAGCTCCCCATGGTTGTGCTTTTAGATCCGAACACGAGCCTCTGCCCGTACGAGGCACGTGGAGAACAAGAGCTGATGGGTGAGCGGGGAGGCAAGAAGGAAAAATTACAAGTAGCTAACTATCTTCCTAACCTTTCCTGGTCCTCCACCGCCTCTTTGCTTCCCATTCTACCCTATTTTTGTTTCCTACTGAAAGGGGCTGCAATTCAATAGACTAGGGGCTGATGCATCCAATACTCCGAGTCCTTCAGGTGCTCGTTCCCTAGAGCTTGTGTGGTTCAGTGCTGCTTGTATTCTCCAGCTGACGGAAGAGATAGATTGATTTATTTTAAGGTAGATGGCTTCTCTAGCCTTCCTCCTTCTGCGCCCGACCCACCTCAACCACAGCACCTTTAGAGAATGTCTTTCCTTAGCCCGCAGCCTGGTGGATCCCTGACAAAGAGCAGGGTAGGTTTGAGTAGGTGACAAGAGATCAGCCTTGGCGTTGGGAGCCGAGGGTAAGCCCCAGGGAGGTGCGGTGGGTGCTGCGCTGCTCCCCAACCCTAACGTGGGGCATCAGGGTTAGGCTGTAAAAGGGAAAGCAACGAGCGTGCTACTGTAAGGGGGATGGCGTGTGGATCTTAGACCTGAATAGCTTTTTTCCTAAGCTTTTCACCACGAGACAGGAAGAAACTTGCCTGTATGAGACCTGCTCTGTGCATCTTGAACTGTCATGTCTGGAGATCCGAGGAAAGGACCTCAACTCAGGGCTCTCAGCAGCTGAACATCACCCTGGGAAGTGGCCTTGAAGCATCAGGAGCTTCTCTCCCCTCCCGCAGCTCTGAGCAGCAAATGTTCGGGTTCTCTCCCCTGGTCTGTCCGGTCGTTACTGCCTCTGGAATCTGGATCTGATACTTGTTGCATGCAGCCCAGTATTTAGAAGTGAAAAGCTTCTTTATCTGCGGACCTTTGAGGCTGATTGATGTACTGCAAAGGTGGGCAGCTTCCAGGAGGTGGTGGGTGTGATCCTGGGCATGGGATGTCGGTTACCGTTTGCTTACGGTAATAATAACTGCTGGGGGGGAAAAATGAGTCAGTCTGGACGTGCTGAGGACCTGATATTTCACTTTCAAACTTCCTTCTAGCTGGGTTGGGTCAGGCTTGACTGCTTTCAGCTTCGTAGCGTCAGGAGGCACGGATTTGGCTTATCAAGCAGTGCTGGGCTTGCTAAGTGGTTGGCAGACATTATAGAAAAGCAAGATGCTATTCATGCTGCAGTGGATAAGAAGTTGGAAAGCGTTGGTTTAAGATTGCAAGAGGCTGAGAGGAAAATTGAAGTCATGGAGATAACGATCATTGGACCTAACGCTGCTCTTGCTGAGAATGCCAAAGACCAGGTTGGAAGGCGTGCAGAAGTCCAGTTGATGATCTGGAAAATAAGTGCAGATTGAGTATGATCGTCGTGGTGGGGGAAATCTTGTGAATATATTGACGGAGAAGCAGAGTGATTCGTGTGCTGGTTGCAGGGTGCTGGTGGAGCTGCATAGAGGCTGGGTGAAATTTTTCGCCTGTGTGCCGTAAGAGCATCGTGTTAATGAAATATCGAGCTACTTTAGACCTAAATAGCTTTTTTTTCCCAAGCTTTTCACTATGAGATGGGAAGAACCTTGCCTGTATGAGATCTGCTCTGTGCATCTTGAATTGTCATATCTGGAGACCCGAGGAAAGGATCTCTGGGCTCGCAGCAGCTGAATGTCATACTGGGTGACTTCCCAGGACAATACATCAGTGGATATTATTAAATGGCACAGTGACTTGCAACTGTTCCTTATGTTGCAAATCCAATGGAAAAAAAAAAAAAAAAAAGACTTTTTCGCTAAGTGTTCAGTCTAAAAATCTTAGGTGATTTTAATGCTCTGTGACTTCTGTGTGTCATTCAAATTCCGCATATTTCCTAAAAAAAAAAATAATAAAAAAAGGAATGTTTCAAACTGGCCTCACTGAAAAGCATTTAGAGCACTCTGCCTTCTTCTTGCCAACAGGTTATCGTTTCATAGAACGCTTTCTGCTCCTATGCAGATGGGCAGAGAGAGGAACCCGGACTGTGGCTGGTGCCATAGGCCTACATCTTTTCCTTCTCTCTTTTTGTTTTTGTTGAAAGAGAAAGGAGAATGAGATTTTTAGGTTAAACTGTTTCTTTCTCTTTTTTTCTTTTTTTTTTTTGTTTAAAGCAAAAGGAGAATGAGATTTTTAGGCTGAACTGTTTATCCCACCCGCATTACGTGCCGATGGGTAGCGAACAGAGAACATCTTCTCAGTTGTACGCCCAGTCGGGTTTTTTTTTCCTCCAGCAACGGAGGTTTTATGTGCAGCTGCTGACAGAAGATTTTATTTGCCTGACAAAGGCCTCTGCGGACAGAGAAATTTTTCCCCATCGCCGAGAGTGGCCCTTCAGCACGTTGGTGGGCTGACCTCCCTCAGAACTGTTCCTTCTTGAAGGTTCACCGATTTCCTCCAACACATTAAATATCCCCTATTGGGGGGGGGGGGGGAAATAATAATTCAAATTATATTATCTGTAATATAAAAATTACCATCCTGACCTTTTCCTCTGCGTTTCTGCAGTTGCCTTGACCCGCTTTCCTCTCCCTGGGATGCCAGTGATGCGTCCCACCGCCCCGGGCTGGGAGGCGCTGGGGAGGGCGGACACGGCGCCGTTCCGAGCTGTGCCTGCTTGTGCTCGTTGGCTTGCTCGGGGAGGGCTATAAGAAAGGCTGAGTGAGTTCAGTGTTCATTTTTCTGTCGTACGCTTTTGTGCCAGGTCCGTTTTGTGCCCCGGTCTCGGGCGTTCCTTGCCAGAGTGCTGTGGGAATCTCTGTCCGGTGTGTCTGCGGAGGGTTCGTCTCCTTTGCAAGAGGAGGAGGAGGAGTCGCTTCCCCAGCACGCTGTGCAGGGGGATTCTGCACACCAGAATGTGTTGTGTGGTTCGGTCCCATCTTCTCACGTTGCTTGGGATTTCAAACTGTGTTTTCCTGATACGAAACCGGATGGATGCTGGAAGTTTTCCTTTGGCCTCGGGCTTTCTGTAGTAGAAGAGAGTTTGGAAACCAAGGATTATACTCTAGCCAAAGGAAAATTTAATGTAAGGCAAGTTCTGACTATTTAAAAGATTTAAACTGTTCTTATGTTTTCTTTTTCCTCAAAATCCCCGTGAAGTGGATGGAGTTTTCTGCTGATGGGGGTCTGGTCTCTGTGACATCTCTGGGGGCACAACCCCAGGGATGGTTCTGCAGGAGGGGGGGGGGGGGTGGTGTCTGTGTCAGAGTAACGCTTATCGCTTTACTCCAGCACGGAGAGCAGTCAGTGGTGTGTCTGCTGTCGTTGGTCAATATCTGTACATCAGGTGCTGTACAAACACACGGCAAAGGAGGTGCCTGGGCTGCTGGACCAGCTCCTCTCCTGGCCGGGGAGATGCTTTGGGCCACAGAAGCATCCGTGGCTCTTCTCACGAGCTGGGTGGCGAGAACCTCGGGTCTGGGAGGTTCTGTGGACTCGTGAATGGGGACGAAGGGAGGAGGAAGAGGAAACAGGGCAATTAACTCGTCTCGAAAAGGACAAAACACTTGTTGTGCTAAAAATACACAACTGCGTGGCTGAGACTACGTTTCGTGGCAGCGGCACGGAGCTATTCCCAGATAACAACCGGGAAGGGCAGCGATGCAGATCTGCTTGGAGAGAAGTACGGTGCTCAAAAGCATGCCGAGGGGCCACGGAGACCAGCGGATGTGCTGGGGTCTCCTCAAGCAGTGCGCTGGGGTCCATCCGGCCTCGGAGTGTTTTTTTTTTGTTTTCCAGCAGCTGTTTGCAGGACCGAAGAGCTGGTGGGAGGAACATACCATGTGGGTCCCCACCTCCCGGGCTGCTCTTCATTGTCTGCCTCCAAAGCTTCGCTCGCCAGCAGCTTCCCATCTTTGTACCACGTGGGACTTTTGGGTTAACTCCGGCGCTTTTCTGCCAGCAAGAGGAGGAACACGAGTCGATGTGCCTCTTAAAATGGAGAAGGTCTTTTTGATTACCTGTGAGGCTGCTTAGGAAATTTCTGTGCTTCGATGTATGGCACATGCTGCTGGTACATTTACAGGCTGAGCCACACACTGGGACAGAACTAGGTCACGGGTAGACTCCTTACTGGACAGATGTTTAATTTTCCTAATTCGCCCCCTCTATTAAGCACCATAATTGTGGTTTTTTGGGTTTTTTTTTTGTTTTTTTTTTTAAGGGCAGCTGAATCTTGCCGACCACCGCTCATTTTTATTGTGCGTCCATCAGAAGGTTGAATTTCGGAGGCACAAAATGCCAGGTTTTCATAGACGGAGGAAAGCGGGATATTTTGTCTTTGACTCGCAGTGGGAGGTCACAGCCTTTTGTGCTGGCAGCTCCGAAACCAGCACAAACTGGGGTGATTAGCTCCCTTTTCTAATGAGTACACAAAGCTGATTGTGAATGAGCCAGTGGGTTCATTGTGCAACCTTGGCCTGCGTTTAATCCTTTATGTGAGACCCCTTTTTTACACGGGGACAGCAATTGGAATCCAATTTACACCGGGGCCGGGCATTAAATCTCCTTAGGCCAGCGATACCGCTAATCGATGAAATCGAAATCCAGTCGCCTTTAGGAGCCTCTCCCCTTCGGTTTTCACAGAGATAGAAGCCCCGAAGTGGGAAACACTTTGTCTTCCTAATACAAGGATAAACATTGTCTCTCTTCTTGGCAAAACACATCCAAAGTACCGCGGAACGAGCAAGAGAGAGCTTAAAAGTCCATCAGGAGACGTTACGGTAATTTTGCAGGCACGACCACCTTGCTTTTAGTGAGAATTATCAAAATATGAAGATAAAAGGAAGAAGAAAGGGAGCTTGACGTGTAAAGAGACACATGAAAGGTTTGGGGAGAGGCTTTCTGTGCTGCGCAGAGATGTTAGCAGTTGGGTATTTTTTTTTTTTGGCAAGCACCTTAACAGCAAGAAGAGCTTCTTCCTGTCTGGTTTTCACTTGTAACAAGCAAGGACTAGTTAAAATCACTTTTGGGGTGGATCAGGGATCAGTAAAGGACAAAGAGGGGACTTCACATGCATCGCTTGTTTTCTTTTCAAGGAACGCTGTGAGAGCTGATGAATCAGCCCCTCCCAGCATCCTTGGGAACTGCCACAGAATGTCAGGGGTTGGAAGGGACCTCTGAAGATCATCGAGTCCAACCCCCCCCTGCCAGGGCAGGACAAAACTAGAGCAGATCGTGCAGAAAAGCAGCTATGAAATCATAGGTGAAGGAACTGCCCCGTGTTGCAGTTGAGGAACTGAGACTCGGAAAGAGAAACCCGAATGTTTTAGGAGGCGTCGGTGTTCGGGTGCCCGTGCGTGATGGGATGGGAGGATTTCAGCCGCTCTGCGCGTCCATCCTCTGGAAAATCCTCAGCTGAAATAGCTCACCCGGGAGAGTCAGAAATGGGAACGCCACAAATTGTGGCTTGCTCTTGGAAATTCTGGATGGTTGTGGCTTTTGAAAGCCAGGGTGCTTGGAACCTTGGAACCGCTCGGGTCAGGAGTTGCTCGGTTCTCATCCCCACCTCTTGCTCTTGCTGCCTGCAACCCCTTGAAATATTCATTTCGCCTTTTATGTGTCAGGGGTGTTTAATACCCCAGGCACAACGATGATCTGGGGCGGTTGGGATTCAGTTACAGTCATTGTTTCGGGATTATCTAGAAAGCTGACACTGGGCTAGAAGCGAATGAGTGCATATTCCCATTGTAACCAGTACGGCAGGTGTGGATTTACTTGAAAATAAAAATAATCATGAAGTAGGCTCCCCATAATCAGGTGATAAAAAGCCAACTCTGTGTAAAAAGTTATTTCTCACCTGGTTTCGGAGTTGGTGAGATGCACGTTGGTTGCTTTTCCAGTCTTTTATTTGCCGCTACGAGAGTTGAAGATGTAGCTTAGAAGAAAAAAAACCAAAACGTATTTATTTTTTTAATGCAGCCTGAGGAATTTGTGACCTGAAGTGTTAAGGTGAATGCTACAAAACTCATGGTTAAAATCACGAAAAAAATAACGATTGCTGCTAAACTGACCAGGAGTTCAGCTCTTGTCTGCGTTTGCGCAGCGTTCTGCCCTGTTCCACGTGGGTGACCCGACCTTTACGGGACATTTTCTGTCCTGAGGAATCTGAAACTCAAGCTGAGATGACTTCAGAGCTTCCCAGGGCCCTCTGGGTGTTGGACAGCATAGGATTGTATTGAGGTTGGAAAAGACCCTTAAAATCACCGAGTCCAAGCGTGAACGCAGCACTGCCAAGTCCACCGCTAAACCGTGTCCCTCAGCACCACGCCCTCAGCTCTGGTGGCACCCGGAGGCTTTGGGAAGCAGAACGTTAGTGAATTTTGACTATATATTTTTATCCTGGCAATCTCAGCCGATGGATGCGTCCGAGAACGCGAGAAGCTTTTCCAAGCTGGCGACCAAAGGTACCACGGAGGAGAGTGCTCATCTTCTGAGCTGATAACCTTGCTTTTGGAGGGCGATGCTTTGGGCTTCCCAGGCTGATAGAGCGTGGTGGTTTATGTGCCACCATAATTTGGTTATCTATCAGGTGACCTTTACCTTTCCTCTCTGTTTGGAGCCTTGGTACTGGCCAGATCGAGTTGTCGCTGAGTTTTCTGAAGAAGGCCAAGCTGAAAGGCCAGTGAGAAGTCACAGCTGGTACAAAATGCCAGAAAAAATAAACCCAAAGCCACCCCAACCCCCTGTGATTATTATTACTTCAGGCTGCTGCTCTCCTTTCAGAGGTGCCAGTTGTCCTTGCAGGAGCTGGTGAGGGAGGCAGGGTTTACCTGTAGTGATGGCAGGGTAATCGTTGCCTCCGTAACAGCGACAAGCTTCACAGCTCT
Organism: Actenoides lindsayi; assembly: GCA_025331215.1. NCBI lineage: Eukaryota > Metazoa > Chordata > Aves > Coraciiformes > Alcedinidae > Actenoides > Actenoides lindsayi. The sequence goes on along the minus strand of WTSP01001772.1, from coordinate 38,477 downwards.
GGCTGTTTTCACTGGGTGACGTCTTGGCTTCGCAGTTGATCCAGTCAGGAGAAATCTGGTTGACCTTTCAGGCAGAGCTGATCTGCTGGCCTTGAAGGTGAGGGTATTTTATTTTTCTCCCTTTTTTTTTCATTTGGTACAAATATAGCAGTCTGAATTAAGGACAAATGCCCTGAGGTGTGCCACTGAGCCTGTTTAATAAGTGAAACATTTTGGGGTATTAGATTTTGTGACCTCCTTTGTTTTTTTTTTTTTACTGTGAGCAAGTTAAACTCCAGCATTTGATTTTGTGGAGAGAGGACGTTGATCTTCTTTGGCAGCAAATAAATGGATGTTTGTGTTATGCTGCCTATTCAAGTACTTTCTTTTACGTATCTGCAGGATGCTCTGCCCTGGAATCAGATCTCGTCTGACTGATACATTTTAAGCAGAATGACTCCGACTCTTTCACAACTTCCAAGTGTCGACGTGTTAATGTTTTGCCCAGCACATTATTTCTATCAGGCTGAACTTCTCATTGTGTTTTCGCAGTTTGGGTTAACGTTTAACTTGAGGCTTTCATAGTTCTTTAATTCTTCAGCGGTTTTGACGCCCTGGTAGCCCCACGACCGCCCCGAGATTGCAAAGGAAAAGACAAACACCACCCAGCTTCCCTGGCTTTATTTCCTACAGATCTTCCTTCCTCTCCCCAACCTCCAAGCCCCCAAATCTGAGCCCCAGGGGAAAAGTGGAAGTTGCTTCCTCAGACCTGTCAACTCTTGTGCTTCCAGGAGGAGCCTAATGATGTTGAGCCCTATATGATTCTTTCACACTTGTCTACTTCAATCTCACCCCGCGAGACAAGCGGTGGCTGCACGGAGGGAGGGATGAAAGTCCTGCTGCGGTAGAAATCTGCTGGGTGTGAAGGAAATTTGGGATCGGATGCAAATCCTGTGTAGCATAGCTGGCTCGGGGGGTTTTGTTGGTTGTTTTGTTGCTTGCTTTTCCCCCCCACCCCCCTCCAGTTTAATACGATTTTTGTCTTGATGCCTAGGAAATCAAATCAGGTTTTGGAGGGACACGGGGAGGGATAAGAGTGAAGAATTATGCCGAGTGTTTCCCATCTGCCTGATGTTACGTAGGTGGGAGTAAATAGCAGGATTTGACCGTGGAAGGAAGAGGATTAGTGCTGAAATTGAGTCCATAGGTGGCCACAAGCCTAATGATACGTCGGCGGAGATCGACCCTCTCTGCCTTTTTTTTAACCAATTACCAGACCACTTGTCCTAAGGACATTTTGTGCCTGGAGGCTCCATATAAAAATACTGGGGTTGCATTAACAGAGTAAGAACGGTCCTCTCTCAGACCACTCCGTGCTGGTCCCCTATGCTTGTCCTCGGGGAGGGTGGGTGAGAAATGCCACCGGTGTCAATTTTGGGAGCAACCGGTGGGCAGGGTTTCTGGACTGCATAAAGTCATCCTTTTTCTCCTCTGCTTTTGCTTTTCAGCTGAATCTGTGAGCGGTTTTCTCTCCTTATATTTTCTGGTGAGGAGCAGAGAAACCGGCTAAACAGGGATGGAAATGAAACATCTGGATGGCTGAGCTGCCTGCCTCAGTTTCCCTCCAGAATGTGCTCTTTGCAGGTAGCGTTTGTGGAGGTGCTACAAAGTCAGGTGGAGACAGGGATCCCTTGCCTGGGAGATTCATCTTACACATGGACAGCACGTAGCTCAGGTTTAGGGTCTGGGTGACCAGTGGGGCTGCCTCTTTTGTAACCGTTATCCATCATCTTTTTGCTCCTGGTGGGTATTTACAAGGTGATTTTGTACCGGGCTCTGTTTTTGAGGTACCAAAACAATATCTGAAGCCACGGAGGCAAATGCTGAGTGTCTGTTCCCCTCCAAGAGCAGCTGTAGGTGTGTGAGATGCGGTGATGGAGATTCCTGCCGTGTGTGGGAAGCAGATGGAGGGTACATGCGTCCTGAGGGACAGTCCCCACTCCAGAGGAGCAACTGGTGATGAAACAGGTTGCCCAGAGAGGTGGTGGAAGCCCCATCCTTGGATGTTTTTAAGCCCAGGCTGGCTGGGGCTCTGAGCAACCTGCTCTAGTGGGAGGTGTCCCTGCCCATGGCAGCGGGGTTGGAACCGGATGATCTTTAAGATCCCTTCCAACCCTGGCAATTCTATGATTCTATGATTCTTGAGATGTTTTCGAACCTCTGCTGTTTCCCACCCGCAACCACGATCTCACGGTGGGATGCCCGGTGACGCGCAGCCTGGTCGGTTCAGGTGGGTTGGTAGGAGAAGCCTGGTGGACAGTCTGGCTGTAGATGTGTGTGTGGTCCGGATCTGACACCAGTTCTCAGCCTCTGACGTGGCTCTGCCCTGCTGTCTGAGGTGGCCCCTGCTCTCCTCCAGCCGCCTTGCTCCTCGAGGGCTGCTCGGCATTATGGGCTCTGTCTTTGGGGCTTCCAACTGCAGCCTTGCTTCAGCAGACACTTCCACTGCGACTTGGCTAAGCACAAGATTTACTAGTACTCCTGAGTCCAGATGCCTATCTATCAGTCGCTCTTTTTGTCTCTCTTTCCTCATTTCTTTTAGCAGTTGCTCTTCAGGCGTTGGAAACCGCAAGCGTTCCCCGTTCCAAAATACTCCTTGCAGTTGGACAAGGAGAACCAAACAAATCTCTGCTGCCTCTCGTAGCTGAGACACCTCCTTAAGAGGCACGTCAGCCGTGGATTTCGGAGAGCAGGGTAGAAGTGGTGCAACACGTGCAAAAACATTTGTGGTGACTTCCTAGAAGCTGCTCCAAGGGTAGTGCTCCGTGCTCCCCAGCCAGGGCTGTGTCTTCACCCTGGCAGGTGGTGGGTCACCAAGAAGCATTTAGAGGTGTGTGCCAGTCCCTGGGTGTCAAAGCAGTATTGTGTGAGCACGTACCTCCCCCAGTGACTGTGCTTTCAACCAGTACGTGCAGTGCCCATCACAGAATCCAGATAACTCCCCGCTGGGGATGGCTTTTTGACTGCTCCAAAATGCTGTTCGAGTTGGTCACCCAGCATCTGCTGGCTTTTCGTTCCTATCAGCATTCATTCAGAGGTGAACTTCTCGGCAGGACCTTTGCCAGCACTTCCCTCGATAGTCAGGAATATCCAGGGAGAGCAGGAGAGCGCTCGGGTGTTTTTCATCCGACCCAGCGACAGCAGAATGCAGCTGCCACCTGCAGACCAGCATTTGCAGGAGGATCCTGACATACAGGGCCATGCCTAAAAGGTTCTCCATGAACCCTAAAAAATGGGTTGGTTGATTATTTTTCATCATTATTATTATTATTATTATTATTATTTCAAATGTTTTGCTTTTTTTTTTGGTTGGTTGGTTTCTGAATCCATCTGCAGCAGTTGGATTTGGGGGGGTTGGGGGCACTGCAGGGAGAGGAGGGCGGGAGGGTGGGAAGGGAGGGTGGACGTGGCTCGCGCGGGGGCTGTCAAAGCTTGC
>WTSP01001770.1:0-15426 GCA_025331215.1 Actenoides lindsayi | reverse complement strand
TCTTTCCATTCATATACCTATAGAAATTTTTGGCATTACCCCTAATCTCCCTGGCTAGATTTAATTCTAACTGAGCTCTAGCTCTCCTGACCAGGTCTCTTGCTGCTTGGGCAGCTTCCTTGTATGCCCCCCATTCTAGCTGTCCTTCTTTCCACTCCTTGTAGGGCATACCCAAACTCCTTGTTGACTTGTGTGTTCACCAAAGTAAAATCAGCTATTGATAGGAAGGGGAGGGAAAAAAAGAAAGGAAGAAGTCAATTCTGGTTCCTGTTTTAACTACTGCCAATATGTTTTTCCTGGTGACTCTCACCTGTAAAATGATGCCAGAGTTCTCAGAAAACTTAGAGAAGGTGTTTTCCCCTCTAATCTTTTTCAGCTGATAGATAACTTAGCTATATCAAGAAAGGCATGGAACAGTTTAGCAGAGAGATCTCTATAAACTGCAGTTACTGTTTCTTCAAGTGCATCCTGTTATCTATGAGGGATATGCTCCTGAAAGGTACAATGATTAGCAAGTTATGTAACACACACAAGTAAATACTCAGGGCCAGGGTATGCTATGGGGAGGATAGAGAGGAAGAAGCAAGATCCTTAGGATGATCAATCAGCTGGAAGAGAATCTAACTTTTCAGCAGCTGAGATTCTGGCAGCTAAGGATGTAGATTAAAATGCTGATCTGCATTTTAATCCACAGCTGAAGATATGTTCTGTGTAGTAGCCTGAGATTTCGATTAGTATCTCACTTTACAAGGTGAGACTGAATCTTGTGGTGCCTTGGTGCCTCTTCCAGTCCTTCTTGGAGTGGGCCACCATTCTGGAAATGTTATCGATTCACGAAAGAGTGAATGCTTGACACAAATCTTCTAGTGTATGTGTCTTGGTGCTTCTTTATGAGTTATTATAGTTTCATCTTTGTCATCATCAATTACCTACTCATCAAGGACAATTAAATGAATCCAAGGTGAAGGACAGAAAAGTGACATAACTGTTTGGTCCCCAGACCAAAACACTTCCAGACATCCACTGGAGCAACTTCTGGGCATAGGTCCATGGGAACTTTGTGTTCTGATTTAAATGTCATAATTGATTTTAGGTTTTTCTGGGGTTGGCCGGTACTTGTGAATAAGCCTTACAAAACATAATAATTTGCAATATGTCAAAATGGAGTTGTGATCTCTGGCCTTCCTCAGCAGGGTCAAATCTTATACCTATCCCTTTCTAATTAGTAAATTAACAATATTCTTTGATACCCTTCAAGTTTTCCTTTTATAACATCAATGCTAGTTAACTCAGGCTCCCAAAACTACTAGGAACTTAAAAATGCACTTATGAAAAAAGCTAGGAAATTCTATTTTCTTAAATTAGCCTCAGTAATAGGATAGCATGGGAGTATCCTACCCATAAAGAAAAAAAAAATAAAATTACTGGAGCTCTGGTCAACAAATAAAGATAAAATTGACATATCTCTTTGTACAGAGCTGATCATATTATATCAAAATGCTTACAAAGTTATATGTAATAAAAGTAGCACAGATTATCATGAATTTATATTGAAAAAAATAGTTTTACACCAAAATCAAGCAAAAAAAAACCCCAAACCAAACCCCTGCAAAGTGTTTAAGAGAGTTCATTAAAGTAAAAAGTGCATCCTGTAATTAGAGCATTTCTAAAGAATTCCAATCAATGCACTGGGACTTAGGTATGTACAGTGCTGAAAAGAAAATTAGCAGCATATTTGTAACAGCAAATGTACTATAAAACAATGTCTTTCCTGAGAATGTAATCAGTATTTTTCAATTATGAAAACTCCTGTTTTCATTCTTATTTCGTGCCTTCTTCTATCAAAATTTACTTATTTTTCTTTTAAACTTGTTTTTCAGTCACCGTTTTTGCTGCTGAGAGTTCAATTTATCTCCAAATTAATCCAACAAGTGTTTGCATATGAAGATGAGAGACATTTTAATTCTGACAAGTTTAACAAATGAGTGTCTTTGAATAATTTTCCCAACAAATAGATGCTGGGAAATGAACCTCTATTAAATACAGGAAAATAATCCGTTTGCATTTTGTGATGTGGACAACACTTTTAGCTCCTTGCATCTGAAAAATGTTCCCATGGTAAACAATGATTTGTTTGTTTATAAGTCAGTGCTTCAAGTATATTATTGGATATGGAAGCAGAAAGGAAAGAAAAATATGATAGGGAAGCTAATAATACCTTTTATTGACTGTGTTCCAAACAGTTTAACTATCCTGATGGTGTACTTCATTTTTGCTTGTCGACTTTGGCAGTATCAGGCACAGATACTTATTCTTTTTAGGGGATTTTAGTTATATCATACTGACCATCATATGCTTTTATAACCTAGCACTTTGGATAAGACAAAAACTCTATGAGTCTTTAAAAAAAATATTTAATAAGCAGCAGGCAGACCTTTCATGGCTACCTTGAAATGTTTTCTTCTAGTCAGATGATAATTCCTTTTACTATTTTCTACTAGATGCCTATGAACAGCTATTCAACCATAAAAGGAAAGAGGTCAAAATGAATATAAAAATTACCTTCATTTATGACTTGAGTACTAAGGGAATCAGACTACAAGTGTGTTTAAGATCACTCTCCTGCTGAATTAACTGTTGTCCTGGGTACTAGTTATTTCTTGTGGGTAGGAAATCAACATTTGAAAGAGTGATATTGAAAGTATCTTCTCCTGTTAGGGTATGCAGCTAAATCAATGCACTCTCACTCAAAGATCAAAGTTGTTGACAGATCTAAGGGATCAGTATTGATTCCTGCATGGCATTTTGATTCTACAGAGGTCAGTAGAAGAGTACCACTGATCTCAGTGAGGCCAAGGTTTCACTGCTTATATTTAGTTATTATTAACAAGGCAGAAGTAATATGAAAGTGAAGAGGGATAGGAGCTGAGATTGCAAATATTAAGAGATTTTTTTAAAAAACAAGGGTCTACTATTGGTCCTTTCATTAGTCCTTCCCATCCTTAGGGATGTTAATGATCCCCAGCTTTAGAACTCAAAAAAAATCCATTTTCTATCCTTGCATTCTTTTCCACAATAAAGTTCAAATTTCCATAGGAAATACAAAAGGCATCAAGATTTCTCTTTAAAACAATTTATAAGGCTTTCATTCGCCAGCAGCAGTTTCCTATTTTGCTCTCAGATATTCTCACAACATCTGAATGCCTTGAAAATGTTAATGAATTTATGCTATAACCTCCTGGAGAATTAGAGGAGAAAAATTATCTCTATTTTATAGCTGGAGAATGGAGACAGAAAGACTTTGTGATGTGCCTGAGGTCTCTCACTGGATTTTTCAAACTATGCTTAAACCACAAGTCTTTCTTAGCCTCTGATTATCTTTGCTTTGGGGATTCTAGCTTATTTAAATTATATTATATTGTATTTGAACACTTTTCTCTAGGTCAGATCCATGCACAAAATTATTCTTAACCTCAACAGATGTATAGATAAACCTCTTGTCCAGAAAAAAGTTGGAGTTTTTATTGCATATTAACTGTCTGCTGTATCTCACAAGGCAACAAAGAGAGAGCAGAAAATAGACTCTGAAGGATCTCAAAACTTCTTTAAAAATATAACAAATGTGTAGAGATTCAGATTTAATAGATTTCCTCATGTTATTTTTTTCTGGGATAGATGTACTAGAAGCTCTTCCAAGTGAAATTCAGTAATGTTGTTTGCACTATTAAAGTTACTAGCATTTTCCCACTGTTGGTTTGTTGTGTTGTGGTTTGTGTGTTTTGTTGTTGTTGTTTTGGCTGTTGTTGTTTTCTTCTGAAGCTCTCTCCTTCATAATTAACCCTGAGTTTTATATGGGCTACTTTTATATATAGCTTCAATTTTATAAGGGCTGGATTGCATTGTCATGATGCCTTTCCCACTTTATTGAATCTACACATCTCATAAACCCACCTTGATTTAAACACTTAAGAAGAATGCAACTGGCTGATTTGCCTACAGTCTATTTAGTATGAAGGAAAGGAACAGCCAGGTTTCCTGTGCTACTGGAAGGAGTTACTATCTGGTAAGCTATATTATGCAAAACTTCATGCTGCTGTTGTAACACTGTTTCCAGCTCCCAGCTGTCTTGCTAAGGGTTATCCAAGTGTGCTATACTTACATATAACTGTGATTTAGTAACTGTTCTACTTGTTTTGCAGTAAATGAGATGAAGTTTTAAACTAGAGATGTAATTATTCCCCAACATCTACTTAGCATATATCTAGTACAATGTGATTAAAACTTTGTATAGATGTTTATACAAAGGTAGTTTATTCTACATAAACAGAAGATACTTTTGAGAAAGCCTGTGTATTGGCAACTCTATAATACAGAAATCTGTATCCCGACAGAACCAGAACACTTTATCCCCGAATACATCAAGAGCCAATAGAGTCATAAAACATCCTCCAGGCCTTGCAAGGTGAGGCATGGAGTAAAATGAAGCGAGAGGAGTTAAGATATAGGGAAGTTTCTGGATTCAGGAAGGAGATCAATACACACTGCTGTAGACCCCTTTCCTCCATTCTTGGCTTGGAGAACCACACAGAGTGGAAACTTTGGGTGCAGCCTTGGGGAAGAAGGCTGAGAGAAAAAATCGTGGAGCAGAAGTCTCCCTCCCATAAAATTGCTGCCATAAGGAATATTTGGCTTTGATTTTCCTTTTACTTACTCCCATTTCTCATTATGGAACTACTCCTAACTTACTGGATTTATTACTGACTTCCTCAGGAACAAGGAAAGTTAGAGTTGGGCTTGTTATATCTTGGTATGAAGCAATCTGTTAGCAATAAGGCTGAAGGACAGAATTTAGGACTTCTAGAACTTACCCTGTGGGTTTTTTTGATTAATTCAATATAAAGGATCTTGGATATCCAGAAAGTGGAAAATTCCAGACACTATCAGTGATGACTGATGCTATGCAATAAATGACTCTTTGCAACCTGTCTTCAAAATAGGCCTTTCTTTGAGAAGGGGTTTGGACCAAACAGCTTCCAGATGTCCCTTCCAAACTGAATTGTTCAGTGACTTTGTGTTCCTACTCCCTAATCACTGTAAAGCTGCACCTATGCAGAGCCGTGTCCATATGTCTTTCCATGTTTCCCAGTGCTTTGAGTTCCAGAACTACATGCAGCATCAATTTCGAGGTGAGGCTGTGCACTTGTCATGCTCTACATCTGAGTTAATACACCCTGAGCAACGTTGTACAACATTAATTGCCACCTTCCTTTGTTTTCACCAGCAGACAGAGCCACTGACACCCCTCACTTTACCACAAAATCCTTGAGGTCTTATACAAAGTTTAAGTTAATAAAACAAACCACACCTGTGGTTACTCAGCCTGGAGGCAATTGGTTGTCTGCATTTTGTTTTCTTATGGACTCCTGGTTCTGGGAAGGGATTTCAAGGCTGCCTGTCTTTCATGAAGCCAAATAAAGTCCTGGACAAATTATTAGTTCAGACAGGTTGCCACATAAAAAGCATAACACTAATATTAGACTGAAGACAGTTGAGGAAGCTGCACAGCAGTATTTTCATGGTGCTGAGTCAACCAATGCCCACTGTACAGTTTATCTGCCCAAGGAAATGACTGCACATCACAAAGAAGTGGAATTTTCATGTGCATGCTGTTCACTGACATTTGCAGAATTTGCAACTCCAGTGGCAGTTAGTGAACGAAAATGAATGATTTGGTTTAATAACGCAGTTGTCAAAATAGTAAAACATTCAGGACAATTATTTTGGGAAACTGTCATCATCAATTTTATTTATTTTTCTTATTGTGGCACTGTTTGAACAGTCTATTTCCCACCATGGAGAAAGATGATAAACAGAGTAACTGAGCTGCAGCTAAATCACTCATAAATTAATCTTTCAGCAAGGTGATATGTGAGTAATTCATGCACTGGAACAAGTAACAGCATTAAATATTATGACACACTTCATCCAATTCCTTCACAAAATAATTTTCTTAATAGTGTAAAGGAAATCAGTATCAGTTAAACATGGACATGTACCATTCTAATTATGTATTTCGGCAGTATCATAAATCCAGCATGTTTGGTGCTTTAGCAAGTGTGTATGTGAAGTATTGTATAAACATTTTGTCCTTCTACATAAGGATAATATGATCTATTTCATTTGTATACAACTCAGAGGTCTCATTGTCCTGAAAGTGATGAAGAAGTCTGGATAGAACAGACTGAGAGGTGGAGACGTAAGCCAAGGGAAGCAGATGACAACTCCCACCAAGAGCTGGACCTGGGTGCAACCACTTCTTGAGTTTCTTATCAGGCAGTGAGGTTCCACATCACCACACCACACTGCTTGGGTTTGACACTGGTCTGAAATTGTACAATTCAAGCTAGCATTTCTTTAAGCATATATATAATCCCGTCAGGTTCTTGAACTTGCTGGAAAGTAGAATTAAGGAACAAATAATCGACAATGTAAGAGGAGACAGAAAATTCTACAGAACTCTTTATATAAAATGTAGGCTCCCTTTCTACAAATAAAATTAGTGTCTTATTTTTATGATTTAGATGAATGGTTTAGATGCTGATAAGTACTAATGATACTATTACTAAAGCTGAAGAGAAGATCTATTTTTCTTTGAACTGAAGACAGCCCTGATGTCTCTAATGAGTATTGTACTTTGTCACATCATTAATTATTTGAAGTGTGTGAACATGCCTATTTATCCATTTATCTATCAGTTGGTCTATTCATTGCTCTACCTAACTTCCCCTTACTGTTTGAGAAATTGTGGGAACTGTCCTAAACCAAATAAACCCTTTAACTGAGTAATCTTTCACACGCTTTTGTGATGATTTATGTGACCTCGCCTAGGTGAAAACGAATGTTTTCCGTAACTACTGGGAGAGTTAGGCTATGAGTTACGAGTAAACCAGTTTTATCTGGTCTAAAATTATCCTTATGGTTTAACTGTTAATACTAAAAGTAAATAAGTCTTATGGCAGAGTTTTGACTGACATGCACTACCTGGGATGATACCCAGGAGCTGTTTATGGGATACTGTGGTCCAGAGAATCATTCCCTGCATGGGTGAAGCCACACAGTTTAGGGATCCTAGCTGTATGCAATGAGCTAGGCTGCTCTAATGTTTCTCAGCCTGGCAACACAGAGCTCCCAGTGCATGTCTTGGCATTGCACTCACTCACAGCCATGCTATTGAAGAAGAAGGTCCAATTGGAAGCTGCAAGTGTTAAACCAAATTTGCTCAGCCAAGCCTGAGGGTGAGTCAGGAGGTATCAGCAGTAGAGTAAATGGGCTTGATCACAGTCAATCTCAGATGCTTCTGAATCAGCTGGGCACTCTCCTGTGCCAGCTCAGGGTTTACGATAGGTATGATGGGCATAAGATGTGAACAAGTCATCCTTGTTCCAGGCATGATAATACAGTCTTAAATGAAGAACTCTCAGTAGCTGGAAAGAGAGCTAGGAAGGTCCTGCAAGTTCTTGGTAATCATGCGATGTGTGGGAGTTCAAAGGCAACAGCTCTCTGGCACCTCCTTTTAATTACTATAAGAAGAAGCCATCTACCACTCCAGGTAGGTAGAAGGAGAAGAAGCCATCTACCTCAGCCCAGGGTTAACAGCAATCTTGTCTTTCCTCTCCATCCTGCCCCAAATGGGTTTTAACTTAAGGGGCCCTTTTTGTTACCATGTGCAAATCTAAAAATAGTCCTTAAGAATCAGGTTAAGTTTTTCATGTAAATAAATATGGGGCCTGCATCTAACAAAAGAGAGAGAGAAGTAGAAGAAAAGAAGAAAGCAACAAGCAGGACCTTGACTCCAGTCACTGTGAAAGTCAAGAACAATTCTCTTCACTTTACTCATATGAAGAAGTGAAGTGCTCTCTAGCACATACCTCCCTGCTTTTCACAGTCTTTCTTCCTCTTTTCCTGATGCTGCCAGAGACTTCTGTCTTCAGTCAGTCATTCCTGCCTTAAGTTTCTTTAAATTATAATGGAGTAATCTTCCAGACTATGAGGGACTGCTTTGCCAGGGGAATTCCAAGGGACTTAGCACCTATTGTTTTGAAATTGAGGACTGCTAAATTGACGAAGGACTGATTACAGATACGATTCTTTGTTCATAGAAGAAATCCTGGTTTACTAGCAACTATTTTTAAGGAACCTTATTACAAAATATGTGTAGTTTTACATTCATGTTTCTGTATTTTATTTTTTGTCAGAAAAGACTCCAAGTTTTAGAATATTGTGATTTCACTGTGTGTATCACATTGGGAATTTGGACCTTAGCCTGATCACCTGCTACCCTCCTTCTTATGTATCCCAAGCATACAGGCAGTATTTGAACCAGTTTTCCCAAATCGGCTTCATTTTTCACTCTCTCTGTGCACATGGCTGACTCTTAGTCACATGCAAAATCTCCACACGTACCAGCCTGAAAGGATGGGTCAAGGTCTGTTTTATTTGCAAGCAGATATGACCTCAGTCACCCAGCTTCATCTGGCAGCATGCAAATTCTGTGGCATGTCAAGTCAACTGGCCAGCTCTCAGAAGTCCTCTAACTTACAAGTACAGATATGAGAAGAGGCAGGGTTGAGAAGATTAAAAGATGGGACTTAACCTGTTTTGGGGAGAAGAGAAGCTGCCTAGAAGTACTATCAGCTACCCTTTTAGATAGCAGTGGCGTCTGTATCTAAAGTGTGTTTGGTTCTGTAACCCACTCCCCAGATTAAGTCACAGTATGGGGAAGACTCCAGGGACATGCTGTGAGTGGCAGGAGAAGCAATGTTACCCCAGAATGGCCATGTCTGAATTCAACCACCCACTTCAGTGGGGCGGTCTGGACAGGACAGTGAGAGTTGCACCTGTTGACAGGGCTAACCTTCATCCACCACACCGTGCACCCTTGTTATGGGTTGAAAACCTGTGGGTTTGAGCTTTTCTTCTCTGATGGGGTATCATGGTCACTGGGTAATGTCTGATCTCTGTGCTATTGTGACCTTCTATCTCAGGGTAAGTTTTGGCCTCTGGGTTGACAAATCATGACTGTTTTTTGAACTCTGTTTTATTACAGTAAAGTTACATCAGCTCATCTATACTAGCTTCCTGCACTATGTTAGGAAATAGTTCAGCAAGAGCTGGAACTATCTCTTTGGCCTAGATTTGAACCTCATTTTGAGTACAGATATCTCTCCTGTTCTTTTAGTCAGGAAAGATAGGGTCATCTTTATACCTGGTATCTCAAGCAAAGCAGTGGGTAAATATCAACGATGTTAAGGCAAGGCAAACATACCTCTTTTATGTTTGTGGGACAGCACTAATGACACAGGGTGAAATTTATCCTCTTATCAAAGGTCAACACAAACCTAGGCACTACTTCAAAGGTGCATTGATCCTATAACTGGCTCCTGGCACTGAGCTAGATTTCACCCAAGTCCAAACCTTACAAGAACTAAGTTTTTTTATATATCTGTGTAAAAAAATAACAGTGTGTTTAGATACAGACACACTAGAAACCCACACAAGATATCTTGGTTTTTCTGGGACACTGTACTGGTTTTTGTCTTGTGTTCATTTTGGACAATTCTTCCTAGCCAGATGTCCCTCCCTCCCACTTAATCGGTCAAAACATCCACGCTCTTCACAACTACACAATATTTACTCAAGCTTTGTGTTTACCAAGAAGAAGCTGACATTCCAGAGATTCAGTGTGTGGTACTGCAGATACTGCTTGGTTTGAAGGCCAAAACAAGAGTGGAGACATTGTCAAAGCCATTGTTTCATGTCTTAGTGAATAATAATATTAACAGCTATATAATGATTCTACCACATGCAGCCAATGCTCCAAGATACCAAAAAGGTCTTGCAGACACGTAAAATGTGAAAGACAAGGGAGAGGGCAGCAAAGCCAGTGCAAGAGCAAGTTAAAAACTGGTGCATTTTTGTTAGTGGTCATACGCACAAATGAATCACTGTAGAGGAGGCATGGGATTTTTATTTTGGAAGTGTGGTCACGCTGGGTGTGAACATATACATTGTAAATAGTGTAGGAGAAGATATGATATCTGCAGTGGGTGTTTTTCTTCTTTTGTATTTTCTTTCTGTGGTTGTATTTGAGCAGGGTGTGCCAATATTTGCAGTCTGAGGAACAGCATCAGAATGTCTCGTATTCCCGTCAACTAGCAAAAATAATGAAAACACTACAGCTAATTCACTATATTTTCATGTGTGTTAGTCACCGGTCCCTGAGTGCTCTAATTATAGACTGCTTTGACGCTACAACTTGAGAGCATGAAGCAAAGACTTTGCAAAAGCTGTTTTAGTATCTCTTTTTTTCTTGCTAGGCTAATGGACAAGCTGCTTTAAATACAGATTCATGCTCAAAGCTGTCATGTTCTCAGAATGTGACTGTGCTGGTTAATGTGATTACGGTGGTATCAGATGAGACAGATTAGGAGGTGCTTTACTCAGGATAGGTAAACCTACCTGGTAGTGTGTTCTTCTTTTAGTCCTGGGAGAATCAGATCATTTTTTTTTATCAACAGGAGTGAGACATGAAGAATCTTTACATAACCGAGCTGTATTTTTTAACCTGATTTGCTCTAGATATATAACCAAGGGCAGCTAAATCCCATGCGTTGTGGCTCACTGTATAAGTTATAATTTATTAAATTGTTATATTAATGAGATTAAGTCAGAATCCCCTTGTTCAGTCATGTACATGATTGTTTTGGGGGCTCCAATAGGTCAAATTCTGACAGTGTCAAGCATAATTATTTCCTGAATATATTCACATTCCTTGCAAAAGCCAATGTTTGTTTGGTTTTGCCTTATTTAAGAGTGCATTCATTAGTCTACAACCTTTTGTGAGGCTTTCTAAGCTTCAACTGAATGACTAAAATTTGCAAGAAACACAGATTCCCTGAAGATTTTATTATGACATAAAACACATTGAAGGAAAATTTTGTATTTCTATAAAAAAATCAAGACATAATGTTTATTTTTACACACTGATACTATCTGTATGTGTTGGGGCCCATAGTGTTAAAAATGCAGTAATGCACGTTGACTTGTTTTTCTGAGTTAGTAGTTTCATACATATAAGATAAATTTATAATCCCTCACTTTATAATGCATTTGGAGCTCATAAAATGCAACAGCTACTGATGTTCTCTAACAGTGGACTGGAGTGCTTGGGCCAGGTACAACAGGTACTATTCAGATGGAATATTTGAATAGTGCAAATGTATAACATTAGTAGCATAACTGAAGAATTAATACTACAGTGAGTGAGACAGCTGGAAACACTGTGTTAGAAAGATGAAGGCCAGGGCACATAGCTGAACACAGTTGAGTTTTGATAGCCTAACAAGTTGTCACCTATCTATTGAGCCAACATAAGCGACCTTGTATCTGCCCCAGCTTTTGGGAAAATCAAACGAATATAAAACTCTGTCTTCTTGTTACAGAATTACAGAATTGTCATAGTTGGAAAAGACCTCTAAGGTCAACACCTCCAAAAAAAAAAAAAGTCTGACAGCTGAAGAAATACTATTTCTCTCCCAAATTTTGTTAATTTATCCTCTGCTATCACAGTAAGCATGTATTAATAACTAAATAAATAACATCTTTATCCTGTACTAGCTTGATTCTGGCAGCTTGTGGTCTTTGTTCCTTTCACTGGTAGGAAAATACAGATGCTTTGAGGGAAAGCATCTTTTGAGCTCATGCTGCAGTTGATACTACATGTTTATTTGTGAAAAACCACAGCAACCTTCCCTTATTTATTTTTAGCCCAACCTGTTGCCTCAGTTCTATTTAGTGTTCTCCTTATTGTTAATTATTTCATAAAAAGGTGATTTTAAAAATAAAATATATTCCTCAAAGCAGAAATTCTGGCAGCTAAAGATCAGACAAGAAACTAAGTTCGTATACATTTTAATAAACATTTACATTTTTAAACTTGACAAACAAACAAACAGATGAGCGAAAATGAAATAGAAAATAATTGCAGAGAAATGTTCAGTAGAATTAAAATGTCACACCATATGAAACACTGAAATGGCATTGGTATACGAAGAAAAGTCAGTTGCAAAAATCATATAAATCTATTTCAGAATGCCACTAAACTACAGACTTATTCCTGACTTCCACCTAACTACTGACATTCAGTAAGAAAACAAAAAAAGGAGAATAAGAACTTTTTCCCTATCAGTAAAGAAAATTGACATCTGTGAAACACAAGTAGATGCCTAAAAAATACCAGCAGAATTAGGGTGTGTGGGGACTGGGCCACATGAGGCCAGGGGCAGTGAGTAGGGAAGGAACAAGTTCCTTTGGGAGTAGAAATAAGCAAAGTAGGCTGAGTAAAGAGGATGGAGAGCAGCCCTCTGGGTGGGCAGGACACAGTCTTTGGGAGAGCTGGTGGGAGCAGGGAGGAGCTGGTTTTACTGAACCATGCAAATCATCCTCTAGTGAATCCCCACATAAACATATGAGGTATGTTTGGCATGTGGTCAGAAATCTGAATGATCATAACTAATTATGTTTGGAAAATAGAAATCCTTTTGGCTTAATAAGATAGTTTGTGAAATATTTGCCTTCTGATTTGGGGTAAAGAGTAGAATGAAGAATCCTCCTCCCTCCCTGCTCCTGCTTTCCATGTCACGTGATTTTTTTTATTTAGTTCAAAAGAAAGATTTTGTGGGAAAAAAAAAAATAAAAAAGAAAAAAAAAGGTGTTTACAGACAGTTTTAGTTTGCTAGTTGTCTACCTGCCCAGAAAGTACTGCTCAGTTTCCTCTTCTTTTCCTTAAGTGAAATTATTAGTCTTCAGCTGGGGTTGCTAGCAACTAAAAGTGAAGACTTTTTGTCCTTCTGCTCCTCTTTGCTGATGCTGAATCATGGTGATTTGTCAGCTTTGTGGTTTTCCCCAAAGGCTGAGATACAGGGGGATATAACATGGGTAGCTGTAGCTCTCGTCTCAGTAACACAATAGAAAAATGAAAATAGCCACTGGAAAACAATTTATGGAACAGACATTTTCTGTTTTAATGAAAATAATACCAATGAAAAATTGTTGGCTAGCTTACCCCTCAAATATTTTCCAAATATGTCAGATATTCCATTTAGATATTTAACTCTTATATCAAATGCCTTAGCAGGATGGAAGCTGACTCTCTGAAAAGCTTAGCTTTTACATTAAATTATGTATTTTAATGCTAGAATGCCCTTTGACTCACTAGTATAGTGATGATTCAAGAGCAGCAAATTATCATAAAGGTAATATATCAGTAACGTTTTGTGACATTTGCCACTTTATCTTTGGTTACATCAGGAAGGGACAAGATGCCTGTGTTCTTCCTCTGAGTCATTATTTTTGAATTGCATCTGATGCTTCACTCATTCAGCTCTGAGCTTCCTGAGATGACAGATCAAGAAGTTTTTATGTTTTGTTTGGAATTTAAATACATTAGATATTCAGATGATATATAGGCACCCACTCACACATATATGTGTGCGTGCTTGTGTGTCTGTAATTCCATATAAAAGAACTGCAAGTCTTTCCACAGAGATTCCAGTCAATGAAATTCTTATCAAATATTTGACCTTCTTCCATTTTTCAAAACATCCTTTCTACAAATGATGGAATTAGAATTTCCAAATAATTTCATTTTAAACTCTGCTTTCATATATTCATACTTACATTTTCATTCAGAACAATATGTATTATTATAAAGCCTTTCAGCGATGCACCAGATATTTTCCTGAAAAATTACAGGAAAATACAGTAGAGGCTCATCTGAAAAAGAGTTTATGGTATGAGATGACTAGTTGATCATCAACATTGTCCATTTGATGTAAATATTGGAGATGACCATTACAGTAGATGAAATAGCTCTTCTCTCTACTAGAGAGCTGGCCAAGAAGACTCCTACACTTTCCTGATATCATACATAAAGCTTCCTCAAAAGACATTACTTAGATTAGCGTAAGAAATTTTCACATAAAAATGTCAAATTATGTGTCTTATGTTTTCCTCTCATTTTTGTATCCTCTCTCTTTTCTGCCTCTCTCTCTCTCTGATTTTTTACTGAGTTTACCAGAAGTCAGTAACAGATACTACAGAAGCCAGGAGAGAAAATGGGCTGAAATGGAGACAGGAAAAGAATCAAGAAGACAATTATCAACTACGAAAGGCCATTGCATGAAAGGATGGTAAAGATTCACTCCCCTTTGGACGAAGGGAGAGTCAGAAGAGAAAAACATGAACATGAACTGGCCCATGGGAACCCATAAAGTAATTTGTGGTCAAAAGATGCTACAGCTCACAGCTGAAGCATCCAAAGGCTAAAATTAGTAATAGAGCAGAGGCATGATGGTAAGCATAGTGCCAGAGATAAATTACAGTGAGAAGAACAACTGAGACTCAGAAGTGCTGGAGAAGTGTTTTGCTGGAATTTTTCTGTTTTGTCGTGAAGTGATGGAGCTTTCCTTGCTTTGAGCAAAAGAATCATCACAATGAATCACCATTATATACAAAACCAACCACATGAGAGAGATAGAAAGCAAGAGACAGATAAATTGATACTGACATGATAAATAGTCTTATTCCTTCACTAAACTTTTACTGTAGCATTTTTGTCATCCATAGCAGACTACCTTCTTTAGTTCTGTACTTTTGAGGAAGGAGTAATGCTATTTTAGCTTTTGATTCAATGTCACTTAATGTATATAGTACAAGTCTGGGGAGCACAGGATCAATATTGTTGATGTCTGTCTTCCCTAATAGAAAATATTTTTGTCAGGAAGGTGATAACACAATTAAAGGAACCCATTAATCAAATCACAGACATATATGATTTAGATAAAAGGAGAAGAATTTTATTTTTTTTCTGCTAAAAAAACCAGCACATCTGGTTACATACTGTGACAGGGCAAATGAGTGTGTCATCCTATGTTTTTGAAGATAGCAATAAAGGTTTATGACCTAATTCTGTAAATCTATGTCAGACTGCTATAAACTTAAGAGTAATTTGCTTTGATAGCTAACTGGAAAATCAGTGTAATTCCTTACAAGAAAGAGCATGTTTATACCAGAAATGTTCTGTGATAAAATGTGCCTTAAGAACTAAATATCCTGGAAAGAATTTTAATTCTGATAAAGATAAGTAATTGAAGGAATGCTAATTCTTTGTTTACTAGAAATGACTGGGAATGACTGTGCACCACTGCTACATACCAAATGTCTTGAAGAGTCTGATAGTATTTTTACAGGAAATCTTATGAATTTTTTTTTTCCCTCACATGTGTTAATCATAGAATCATAGAATTGTCAGGATTGGAAGGGACCTTAAAGATCATCTAGTTCCAACCCCCCTGCTA
This sequence comes from Actenoides lindsayi, assembly GCA_025331215.1. Taxonomy (NCBI): domain Eukaryota; kingdom Metazoa; phylum Chordata; class Aves; order Coraciiformes; family Alcedinidae; genus Actenoides; species Actenoides lindsayi. The sequence continues at coordinate 10 of WTSP01001770.1, read as the reverse complement.
TGGGCAGGGA
>WTSP01001767.1:28473-48531 GCA_025331215.1 Actenoides lindsayi | reverse complement strand
GGAAAGGAAAGGAAAGGAAAGGAAAGGAAAGGAAAGGAAAGGAAAGGAAAGGAAAGGAAAGGAAAGGAAAGAAAAGGGAACTTTTGGGCAACACTTGGCATTAACTGGTACAGCGTGGGAGTTAAAAAATAAATAAATAGTGGTCTGCCGAAGCCTGCATCAGCTTCCTTTCTCAGGGGTCATATCGCTTTTTCACTCTCTTCCAGGCATTCTTCTCCAAGTTCATCAATTTGATTTATCCCAGAACGCCGCAGTGCCGAGGGAAACAGCAATCAGCATTTTCCCTCCTGTACCTCATCTAATCTTCTTCCGCTGCGCGAGGCACTGCCCGCACGGCCACCTGGGCAGCTGCCCTCCCGCCACCGCCAGCCCTGACGGCCATCTGCAAGCCTCCACCTCCAAATCCATCTCGCTTTGCTCCTTATTTTCTTTTTTTTTTATTTTTTTAAGCTGTTTTCCTAAAGAAACAGGCTTCCCGACCCGTGGCTGTGACAGTGCAAACAACAACCGCCTCCACGCGCATCCCGCACCGCAGGAGCGGCTCCTCCATCTGCAGCATTGATTCAGGCAATTGCAATTCTCAGCCTACGCAGATTTATCTGAGGGTTTGTTTTTCAAACAGGAAGGTAGTGAATGAAGCCTTTTATTTTTAGTGTTAGGAATAAAAATACCTCCTCCCTAGCATGCATCTTTGCAGCCGCAGTAACACTGAGAACTAACATACAACCTCTCAGATAAACCAGCCCCAGCCAACACTGTCACTGTGTAGTTTTAATCCGCCCACAGCAACCTGCAGCTGGAATTACAGAACATCCACAAAAATGAACTATTCATATTTCTTAATGAATAAGCGTAAGAGATAGAACGTTCTCATTAATTTTGCCTTTATCGTTTAATGAATTGTTTGAATAAAGGAAATTGGCTACAGCAAGGGGAATGAGTAGCAGCAACGAAGAATAACGTGGAAGCACTTCAAAGTGCTCATGCCTAGTCAACCTCCTCCCACATTGAATTTTTAGTGCCAAACTGGAAAAGACCTGAATCCATCCTGCTCTGCAGCTTTTAGTTATTGACCTGAATGCGGTGGACAGATGTAAATAAAATATGTATTCCTTTCTTCTTCTGCAGGAGAGATTACGGCCATCAACAGCTGATTTAGCTGTTCAATAAACTCTAGCTGCAGATGGCTCATGTTCCCATCAGTTCAAACACCCAACTGAGGCAGACAGCACATAATTATTTAATTTAATTCATTATTTTAACAGGCTAAAGGTTTTAAAGGTGTTCATATTTCAATACTAGTGTATTTTAAAAGAGAAGTATCCACTTATCAATGTTTTCTGTTGTAATATACATCTATAATCACACGTACACTTTTTTTTTTTTTTTTAATTTATTAAGCTCAGCCTTCTGTGACCTTTTCAACGACATCATTTGGAAAACCTTTCTCCCATTTTAATTAACACAGGGTACTTTTCCAGGCTGAGTTATTGATCTACTCAATTTCATCCCAAAGAGCACTCTCAGACCTAGAAGCCTTGTTCACCAGTGCGCTTTTTCCACACAATCGTACATAAACCCTGAGAACAAGAAAAATAAGACACATCAGCCCATTATTTACTATCATGAGAGCTAAAATGGATGAAATTCAAGTCAATCACAGCTGGGCATGACTGCCCTTTGGTGGGTACACCTTGTACCATAATAAAGCACAAAGCTGGCAAATAAATAAGACAGAGGTTTTGGATGTGGATTTCCTACGTATCTATGGATCCAAAGAAGCAGGTCCCTTTTCCATCAGTTTTTAGATACCACCTCCACTGCAGGCATCCCTGAGAGCCACTGAAGTTGGAAGTTAAGCCAACCGGTCAAGTGTGGCTTTTAATGTCCCCTGCCTGACAGGGATGCTCACACTGGAAAGCTGTGCACGGTTGGTCTGAGATTAAACCGCTTCAAGGTTTCCCCAGATAATGTCCTGGGAAGGGCTTCAAAAATGGGCTGGATCGGAATTAGTGGCTGCAAAGCCCCAGGCCAACTCGATCCTGAAAGCTTCCCAAGATACACCACTCTGTGCCTGGGACTCAAGGGATGCCGCCAAGGGAAGCAGAAGCCAGATACAGCCTGATGAGCGTCAGTGTCAGATGAAAATGGACCCCTTGCATAGCTGTGCCTTGGATGGGATAAGTGGTGCTCATTTCCCCACAACCCTGGCTTGAGTTACACCTGGCATCCTAAAGTAATTTTTAGGAACTTAATTAAGAGAATTACCCTGCAAGGAGTCAATTTCTGACAGAGGTTTGACATCCGGCAGGATGTGGAGCACAAGCAAGCATCAGATGGGCTTACAGATGTGAGGTGTTCTTGGGGAAGGGAAGATGGTCCCCACAAATAACAGTACTGATTTGAACACTGGAGCTGATGGCACTTAGGACAACTAAGCATCCTGGCTACAGGTCTCCACAGAGCCTTGGCTGCCCAAAGCCAACCTTGGTGATGCTCGCATGATGAGGAAGCCCCAGACTTTGCTGGTGACAGATACTACAGCAGTAGGAACAGCTTTCATTTGCATCTGCCAATGGACACGAGGCAGGCACAGGCTATTCCCACCACGAACACTTCCTGCTGAGGCTGGTGATGAAGCTCAATCCATTTGCTGCTTAGTCACGCCTGTAATTCCAGCCACACCATTCAGTCACTGAGCAATCAAGAAGGAGAAGACCACTGCTGAAGCAGATGCCCTATCCAGTGAGGCTGGCACACTCCGTGATGCCCTGTGCCAGAAACACTCGGAGCTGGTGCAAGCCAAAAAACCTGACCTGCCCCAATTAAGGTCACTGATGCGTTACCAAATGAGCTGTCCAGCCACCTCCCAGGGATGTGGCCTCCTGTTTTACGAAGTGCAAAGTGGAAAGCGTTTAGCAGGTAGACCATAGAATTTTTCCACTTCAGCTGTACTTCTCCTGGAAACAAAGGGGTTTCTTATGTGCTCTGTGCCTTCAGCTGGGGTTCACACTGTGCTATAACATGGCTCCTTTGTCAAATCACGGGTCGGGAACAGCATGGGGTTGGGGCAAGTCCCTACCCTAGTTTGTAGCTGTAACAGATACTGCAATTACACGAACACTTCGGCTGCAATACAGCACTCTTCGGTGGATTACTTCAGTCAGATCTGTAGGCAGATCTGTAGTCAGACATGTAGGCAGAAAATCCTTACTTTCTCGCCGAGTAGGTGTGTGACTTCTGTATCGGGTGCTCACCTATCAAAACATATGTTTAAGAGATTATCTGTGAGGGTGTAACGCCACAAGGTGACAAAAACAAGAGCTGTGAGTGGCAGGCTGGGATGGGAATGTGGCAGGTCCAGGCTGTTCACATCTAATGAGCGGAACCTGGACAGCCCAGCAAAAGTGTCCACACGGTTTTCTGCAGAGTGAATTTAAAAGCAGATGTTACCAAATCACTTGGTTTTCTTCTTTAAAAGTGATTCATATGGTCAAAGAGGCTTGGTGTTGGGACACAGTGGTGGGATGGGGTCAGGAGCCCTGTGCTGCATGTCTGGCCTTGGATAGACTCTACAGACAGGGGTGTTTTGCCTATGACACAAGGGCTATTGCAATTGTATTTTTAATAGGTACCAACTGCCTGCTTTTCTTTGTAAATACAGGGGAAAACGGCTCAGCCACCGTTCAGTGGTTCTCCAAATCCTGAAGCCCTTAATGCTGGAAAGACCAGGCAGCAAAAAACCGACAGCTGACCTGCAAGCATGAAATGCAAAGCTTGGCTTTGCAGCTGATCCCTCAGCTGTTACTTAAAAGCCGTGTTGTTTTGCAAGGCCCAAAACCTCATACTTTCTGCTTATTGGATTAGAAACCGGGGGGAAAGCACATTACTTAAGTTCCTGAGTAAAACTGGATATGGCCGGCAATGAGATCCCAACCCGGTGCTGTTACTAACACGTAACAGTGCTCACATGGACCACACCACCCCTTTCTCCTCGCGTTAGGGTTGTCCCTGCTCCCTGCTCACGCAGCAGAGAGGGTGGGAAGGCACAGCTCTGCGGGACAGTTATGCATGGAGCTTCTTACCCAAGCACCCCACATCGTGAGCCACAGGCCGATCTCCCACTGCGAAGCATTTCAAAGGCAACAGAGCATTAATCTCTGCGACGGGGGATGCTATCTCCCAACAGATAGCATCCAAAGAGCGGCTCTGCTGAAATGGATTAGCTGCCCCAAGTACAGCAATAACAAACGCCGCAATAAATCTTGAAAGCTGCCAGAGACCTTTTCCTTTGTTCCCCAGGCTCCCGAGTTTCCACTACTTCATAGAGCAGCGGGGAGGGATGGAGCAGCCTTCCACATCGCAGGAGGGGAAGGCATAAAGCCTAGCACTTTGGAGACTGTCCCTGAGTTATCTCCTCTCCGGCAGCTCCCAGTGCAACATCAGCGGGCAAAGGTCTGCACCTGCCCTGAGTTGGGGGGCTGGGGACCCTCCACAGACACCCGCAACCTGCCTCCTGGTGTTACCTGCCCAGGTCTCTAAGACCTGCAGGTTGCTGAAGTCTGGGTGGAGGGACCCCGTGAAGGTCACCTGCTCTGGTTTCATAGGCTAAAAATGGGCTGCTGCACATCACAGACTGGATGGGGGCTAGATGTCAGCTACTCTAATTTCTTCTGCAGTGCTAACAACAAGTTGGGGGCAAGATGTCTTAGAAGCTCCACTGGTACCAGTAACTGGAATTTCCTCAAAATCTGTGTATTTGGGAGGACAAGCCTCAAGGTTTGGCTGGGGCAGTATCTCCTGAGTATGGGGCAGTATCTCCTCTGATTTCTTCCCTCTGCTAACAAGGATGAAGGCTGGGAGCTAGGTGTGAGACCAGGGACAGGCAGCACCTCATGCTTCAGGGACAAGCAAAGCCACACCAGACCCAGCAGCTCCTCCGAGCGTCCAGGCAGTCTGAGGAGCTGACAGAGCTCACACTGCTGGGATGGAGATGCTGCTGTGACCTGCCTCTCCAGGAAGAGAGCCAGTCAGGGGTCTTGGGTCACGCTGGAGCTTCCGCTGCCCTCTCTGGTCCAAGCCATTCAATCCCCCCACACTTCCATCCCCCTACCCGGCGCACGTCCCACGGGGCCGATGCACATCACCACACACAGAGCGTTTCATTACAAACCTCGGAGTGACAAGGAGTGTTAAGCAGATATAAAGGACATCAGTCATTTACCCATCTGGTGGAAAGTCTAGTTGCTGGCAGAAAATAGAGAGGATTGTTATGGCAAGATCTACCATATGGCACCATTATGTGGAGCTTTGCAAGTGCTTTCTCTGAGCGTGCAAGCAAGATTTCAGCCTTTGAAGAAACGCCGTATTGTTAGCCTGGATATGCAGGAGCCTCTTGAAAGAAGCTGTGGCAGATGGCACAGCTTTGTTCTCTTGGTTCACAGGCAGTTCGTGCAAGCCCCAGATATTCCCCCTCGTTGGGACTGAGCAGCCCCAGGACACAGTGATCCTCCTGAGGTGTCCTACGGGAGGAGTGGTGGCTTCTGAAACTCCCTAAATCCGAGGGATGTTATTACCTGGTGGGTACCACAGAGCTGCACGAGCCCCAGGAAGCAAACGCTGCTGAGCTGAGACAGCAGGATGCACTGGTGCGGATGCGAGGAGAGCTGCACAGAACTGCAAACCCCACTCCCAGCCAAGGAAGCTGCAAATTAGTAAATCTTCCTGAAATTCCCTGCTTTTGTCTGTGCCTCCCTGCCAGCACCTGCTCCTTCCTGGGTGGCTGAGCCTGGCCGGAGCCCCGGCAGGACAGCGGACAAAGAAAAGCCTTTCAGACGGGGCCGGTGCCCGCTTGAGCGACATCCCAACAATACCCTGACGAAAACCCATTCAGCCCAGGCCGGGGTGAAGGAAGGGAAAGGGAAAAGGTTCCTCTGGGAGGAAGCGGTGATCAGTCACCGACCACAGCAACAACATCTGCATCTGCCCTGCACCAGGGAAAAGTCACGGCCTGCTGCGTACTGCTGGCTGGGACAGGGCAGGGCACATTGTCGCTGCAGCCCAGGATGGAAATCGGGCTTTTTTTTTTTACAGGCTAATTGCTCCTGTTTGTGCCCAGGCAAAAAAAAACAACTATCACCTGTTTCCATGTTGTTCCTCCTGAGAAACACTTGCACGGACACAGAATAAAACCCTAACTGTTTAACTATTCTATTGAACTATTCCAGTTAAAATCCAAAGTGTCCTTCTAACATAAAGCAGGACATAAAAGGCACATCAGGAGAGCAGATTGAGCCTTTAGCTGACCTTGGAGTCACAGCTGGTCCAGGTCCCCCTTCAGCTCAGACCCTTCTCCGCTGTTGCTGGCATGGGACAGTCACTGATTTCTCACGTTACAGACATTTCCTGACTCAAATGAACAGCCATGCTTAAGAATACCTGAAGCCTAGAGAATATTTAGTGGGATGTCTCCAAAAAGAAAGAATTTCTGTCTCCTGATGCTCTAGTTGAAGATGTCCCTGCTTACTGCAGGGGGGACTGAGCTAGGTGACCTTTAAAGGTCCCTTCCAACCCAGACCACTCCATGATTCTATGTACGCAGCAGTCTGGGATCTGCAGAGCAGGGACCCTGCTGAATTGTTGGTCTCTGTGGGAGGATTGTCCATCCCAGTGACCAAACCCACCACTGTAACTTTCCCAGAGATACCACTCATCCCAGGCCTGAAACCTTCCACCCCTGCCACTCAGGAGTCCCTAATGGGAACAAATGGGGCAGAAAAGTCACTATTAAGCCGCAAGAGAAGAGCTGGCCAAGGACCAACCCAAGCTGGCAAAGCCTCCAGATCCCCTCCAGCCCCTTTGACTTCCCTCGACGCAATCTACTGAGACAAGTGAAGTCTTTGGAGGGAGCCCTGGTCCCACAGAGCGGGCACAAGCCATCCCACCCTGGATGGTCAAGCGTGACAGGCCGGGTGGCATCAGGGTCTTGCAGGCGTAAAAATCAGCCCAGCGCCTCTGAGTGCTTTCTCTGTCTCTCTTCCAAATGTTACACAGTGGGTTTATACAGAAACAGTGGGACACTTTCCAAACCATTTAACTAATGCTGAAATTTAAAACCCGACACCAACAGGTTACTGAAAGCAAGAAGGAGCTGTTGTAATGGAGGGGGGGGGGGATTTGCATCTTCGCTTCCCCCAAATGGGAATCTGCCTTCTCTGCTTACCCCTCCCTCCCACCCGGTGCTGGCTTGGGTCGAGATCTGTCTGATGAGTTTTTTGGGAGCCAGGGGCTTGCAGCTGCTTGCACCGTGGGCACCCGCTGTCCCCCCACCTAAATGACTTCGGTCCCTAAGGAGCCAGCACAGCTTCTGCTGCTGGTGTGCCCTGGAGCAGCAGCTGCCTCCAAGCCTTATTCTCACCCTTGGCTGGGGGGAAAAAAGCCAAACTCTCAGCAGCACAGAGCAAGGGATTGAGAGCAGAAGGGCCATATCAGGGCATGGTCCCTCCAAGTGTCATTGGGCTCCTGCCTTGCTGCACACACAGCGGTTCCGTGTGGCATAGACTCTGCACAAAGCATCTGGGGGAATTTCACAGAATGACAGAATGGTAGGGGTTGGAAAGAACCTCTAAAGATCATCTAGTGAACCCCCCTGCCAGAGCAGGATCACCTAGAGTAGATCACACAGGAAAAAGTCCAGGCAGCTTTTGAAAGTCTCCAGACAGAGATTCCACCACCTCTCTGGGCAGCCTGTTCCAGTGCTCTGTTACCCTCACAGTGGAGAAGTATTCCCTCATATTGAGGTTGAACCCCCTGTTTTCCAGTTTATGGCCATTGCCCCTAGTTCTGTCACTGGACACCACTGAGAAGTTGGAGGGGACTTTTAGAAGTCAACTAGTCCAACCCTCCCTGCACTGAGCAGGGACATCTGAACAAGAACAGGTTGCTCAGAGCACTATCCAACCGCAACTAGAGTGTTCCCAGCAATGCAGCGTTGACCACCTCTCTGGGCAATCTGGGCCAGGGTCTCACCACCTTCAGTGTAAAAAAGTTCTTCCTTATATCTAACCACTCTCTTAGTTTGAAACCATGATCCCTTGTCCTGTCACAATAGGTCCTGCTAAAAAGTCTGTCCCCATCTTTCTTAGATGCCCCCCTTAAGTGCTGAAAGGCTGCAGTAAGGTCTCCCTAGAGCCTTCTCCAGGCTGAACAACCCCAGCTCTCTCAGTTTTATTTCACAGGAGAGGTGCTCCATCTCTTGGATCATTTTTGTGCTCCAAGAAGTCCAAGTCTTTCCTGTGCTGAGCTGGACCCAGCACTGCAGGTTTGGGTGAAATGTTTTGAAAATGCTGGGCTGAGACAAGGTGCTACAGGCTTGCTGGGGCTCCAGCAAGTGAACTTCCTTCAACCTGGCTGGTGACACCAAGCCACAGCACTGATTTGGCCAAGTTATCAGTGGAGAAAAACGTGGGACAGAGGCAGTCACTCCACCTTAACAAACCAAACCTGATGGGTGGTGTTTTGTAAGACTGCTGCCAGAAGAGTCCTGCTGCAGGGACATCTCATCACCATTGCCCTGTGTTGGGTGTTCCAGTCTGCCCTCTCATCCTTCCCATGGAGAAGGACGTCGGGGCAAAACTGGCTCTCAAAATACAGCCTGGAGCTCTGCTCTACCAAGTGGCCTCGCTCACCAAAACCATGCTGCCTGGCATCTAACAGGAGGTACTATGGCATCAGGTGTGATCGACCAGCACTGTGACTTCCAGCACCCTCTATGCATCAAAACACTGTAGAGAAACACCATTTCACTGCTGAGTCAACTCCACGTGGAACGCTCTCGGTCCATCCAACAAACCACACCAAAACATTTTCACTTAGAAGAAATGAAGAGCTTTTCTGGCTGTCAATTTTTTTCGACCCACGTCATTCAGAGTCTTGGTATAGATGGATAAAGAAACAATATCCTTACTGCAAATCTCAATTTAGCCCAAAATCAAGGATTTCTGCGAAGCAGAGTGCCCAGAAAGTAAAATCACTTTGCAGCTACAGAGGAAAACCTGTTTTACCGGCTCAGATACCCCAGAGGTGCACAAAGCCAGATCAGCTCCCAAACCCTGCTCTAAGAAATAAAAGCTGTCTAATGAGAAAGAGAAACCACCCCAAACTGACACGACACTCCCAACAGCAGCCCCTGATGCTCCTTTCACACCAAAGCCTGTCGGAAAACTCAAAACCAAGCCTGGGGCGACTAGAAAGAGGGGGGGATAAATAAAAAGCATCCTACTTACCACCAGCTCAGTGAACATGACATCCAGCTCCTCCACCGGTGGCATGGGCAGCGCGGGCTCCATGGTCTGCAGGGCAAAGCTGCTGTCATTGCGCAGCCGGTACGTGATCTCGGGGTGGTCGCTGCTGCGAAAGCAGCAGAAGATGAAGGAGATCCCCCGGCTGCTCCTCTTCCTCGGAGCCATGGCCGAATTCCTCCGTGTCCCTCCCTCCTGGGCGCTAGATCCTGAGGGGAAGAGAAGAGAGGAGGTTCGAGCAGCCGCCCCGCAGTGCTGTGCTCCCGTCCTACCCCGAGGAGGAGGAATCAAAGCCACCCACGCGCTCGGTGCAGAGGGGAAGAGCAGAGACAGTTTACGTGCCAAATATTTCTGCTCAGATTTGATGTTTACGGTCCTGGCAACCTTGACGACCATGTGAACTAAAAAGATGCATTTGCTTTGCCTTGTGCCGGAGCCAGCAGCTGTAGGGGGATGTTCTCCACCATTCCCATGGAGAGAGGGGTCCTGGACCTCCACCACTGCTGCAAATCTCAACAAAACCCCGCCAACCTCCCTGGGCTGGGGCAGCCAGGCCAGCCCCTGTCTCAGTCCAGCCAGGGGTATAGCAATTTTGGGAGGCTGCTGCCAGGAATAGCTGGATGTGCTTGGGGCCACCAGGTATGGGGTCCCCAGCATGGGTGACTGGGTGTTTGAAGACACACCAGCCCAGGATGCCCCACGCCACAGACAGCAATAGAGCTGAGAAAATATCCTGTATTCTCCCCCCCACCCCCAGCTCTTAAACATGTCCCTAAACATCCACCGGTAAATGCTGGTTGGACGGCTTTTTTTTTTTTTCATGGAAAATTTTACTTGGCTTTAATTAGATAAACCCTACTTGGAATTCCAGTAAATATTTACAAGACGCGATTTCAGCTGATAAAAATCACACGGTGCCGGTAGCTCAGCCTTTCCTACGCAGTGCTTGCGTCGGGCACCGCTCGCACCAGCGGTCGCTTGGCTTCTGCCGATTCCTGAAACTCAGGCTGGGAGCAAAGCTCAGGGCAAGAGACAGGTGCCCTGCCCAGCCGGTACCAGCAAGGATCAGGCAAATGCTGCCCCAAAATCGGGGCCATCAAGTCAACGAGATAAGAGGAGGATCACTTACAGAGAATGAGGATGGCAGAGAGACACCCTGATGAGAAAAACGAACCAGCAAAGTAGTTTTATAAAGCCTAAACGTTTGTGTTATAAAGCCACACCCCCCCACATTTTATCTCTGCACAAAAAGACGTCAAGATGTTATGAGACAGGACAAACAGGAAAGGTTAATGCCGAAGGTTGAAATATGGACGACTCGGACTTATTAAGACGACTGTGAAAAGTCTTGATAAAAAAGGGCAGCATTTGGTGTCCCTGCAGCCAGCCACTCTCCTCCAACTACGGATTTATACACCCAAAAAAACAGCCACTCTGCCCCACAGAGAGCCAGCACCAGAGGCAGGTTAGTGGCAGACCTGAAGTCAGACCCTACACCACTGCCCTCCTGCAATAGAGCCCTTGCAGAAAATTCAGGCTGTACCCACATTACTTTATTGGAGGATCTGACCCTTGAAATTGTCTTCGATTGCACATCTTTAGCACACGGTGTCATCATCTCCTGAACCATGAACGATGGGAAATAGTTATTGTGTCTTCACGGGGGATAATCTGAGGCTGTGCAACTGCTCCATACCCAGTCTGGAGGGTGCCCCTTTCCCAGAGAGCCCTAAATCTCATTTCACATTTAGCAGCTTGCATGCAGAAAAATGCAGCCACCGGAGGAATTTCAGCTGCCATGAAATCTCTCTCATCGCAGCTCCCCAGCAGCCAGCACCGCAGCAAATCCATTAGCAGCCTGCTGGCAGCCCTTCGGTGTCAGGAGGGGTCTGCGACCTGCTGGGGAGTTTCTTTCCTAAAAAGGAAACAAAAAAAAAACCCCAAAGGTGCACAGACCTCTGTTCCCTCCAATGTGGAGGAAAACACTGCTAGTTCGGGTTTTAAAGAGCCACGAGGAGCAAGGCGTAGAGTGAGATGCTGGTGACTAGCACAGGAGCTTGCTCCTGCCCTGCACGTCCTCAGCTGTACCAAGTTCGGTCGCTTGGTTATTACTAGTCCATTAGTACGGCCATGCCATGCCCAGAGCAGGACCTGATCCTGCTCCTGCAGCTGGTCTGGAGCAAACGGATCCGTTCTCTTCCATGGGGCATTTTCCATCCCCTTTTCAACACCTCATCATTGCGACCTGCTGCTACGTACAAGCTCTGACTTGGGCTTGCAAAAACGGATGGAAAGCTCTTAAGAGAAGAACACCTGCTCTGCAGAGATACGCGCTCCTGACAACGTTTCACGGGGATTTTGAGTGACAGACAAAAAGGCGAGATTTTTATTTTGGGTTTTAAAGCAGACAGTCATGTAGCGACCAAGACGAGGTATTGTTGAGCTGCTTCCAGCTCAACGAGGTTCCTCATTTTCATCTATAAACAATTAAGAAACCCAAACCACTCTATACAGTGCAGGCTGAGTGGGCTGTAGGTTGCTAGCAACCAAGGCTAAAAAGGATTACAGAGAGAGTACATTAGCTACCAGGCAAATAGCATTAAACCTTCAGAAGACTGATGAATATTCATTGACGTGATGGATCAAAATCAAAACACGGCTCCCTGGCAGGTTGTGGGGAGCTGCAGACAGCGCAGATTGCAGTGTCAGAACAAAGTCCAGCTATGCAGCCTTTGCTTTCCCTGCAAATCTTACAGAAATCAGCTATTCAGGGAGAAATACTGACAGCCCCTGGCAATCTGGAGCCTTGTGTTAAGAAAAGCAGAAGGGACCAGTTCCATGAAGCATCACATGTTAAGTGTCCTGCTCCCCCCCCCTTTATACCTTTGAGCACTAATTAGATCAATAAATTTAAGTCAGATGGTGATCTAATAGTGCCTTCTGGCCTTTACTATTGAGCAGGCTAGAATAAATTAAGTTTAATTGGCCCTGTATGTACAGAGCCAGGGAAGATAGGATGGGAAGGGTCATTGAGGGAACTTGTAGCCAAACCCCAAATCCCAAGGCAGGACTGATGGGGCTGAATCACTCCCAAACAACTTCACCTTCTCAGAAACAAGGGTGGAAAAGTGTGTTCCATGGGGTCATCCTGAAAGGCCATGGAGAGGAGGAGGAGGAGAAGGAGCTTAGCCCATGTGTGCCACCAGGACTGACCGGGTTCCCCACGCGGGACAGAGGCCATCGGCTGCAGCTCAGAGCTGCGCAGAGAGATGAGTTCTGTTTTTCTCTCCAGCCCTAAAATAAGGATCGAGCCTACATCGCCCTGAGCAGTGCTTAAATGAAATCAGTCATTAGGAGAAAATTGGACCCTGGTGTCGCTTCCGCCTTTGCTTTAAGGAAAGGAGAGCAGCAATTACCGCTTGCATATTCAACAGCCTCCTTGGCAAACTAAATTAGCCTGCGTGGAGCAACACGCTGCCAAAGTCTGTCTGTGACCGATGCCCCAACAAGCTGGTTTAAAGCCAGCGCCAGGATTGCAGCATTGCGGTTTGCAGCCTAAAAATACCCAGCAAGGGTACAAACGCATGCAAAGGAGGCCGCACGCTCCCCTTCGCGCCCGCCTCCACACCCGCCCAGAAGCTAAGGAGCTAAATCCTCAAAGATGAATATTAGCGTGTTGTTTTTCTGGCTCAGCTCCCATCCCCTCCCAGAAGAAGGACGGAAGATTTCGAGCGAGCTCTTTCTCAGCGGGGACCTTTGTTCCAGGGCATTGCACAAGGGCAGAGTATTTTTGTGCAAGTGGGGTACCGCTCGCTGACCGGCCCTGCAGAGCCCTGACTGATTTCGGCCTCTTGGCCCACACCAAGCTTTGCCTCCCCCCACCCCACAGAGTTTCGGAGCAGCCTGGGATGCTCCCAACCGATGGAAATTTTCTCACCCTCTTCCATCACTGCAAAGTGACCTCCTTGGCTGGTGGGGGCTGGGAGGTGCTTGGCCTCGGCGGACGGGTTTGGAAGACGCTGTCACCCCCCACCAAGTGCTAGAGCCAGGTGTCCTGGACCACTTTTTACAGAATGTAGAAGGCAGAAATTTGGCATCCCACACCTTGAGCCCTATGCTCGTCCCATCCCACCGCTGAACCCCTGTGCACCCTCCCTCAGTGCTCCTCTCCATGTGTGTAACACCCAGCACAGGGTGCAGCACCGGGGTGCACGTTAAACCCACTAAACACATTGCATGGTTTTTTTAACAGATACAATTCTAGATGAGTGACCTCCCACTGGAGGTCACATCCAGACCTCCACAGCAATAAAATCCGGGTGCTCCCACAGCATTTTTCAGACCAGCTGTACTTTTGAGACACACCCTGAGAAGCATCAAAGCCTTCCCCAAGTATATTTTGATTTTTCACTTTATGAACCCAAGACAGCTGGTACCCTCCTTGGCCTCTTCCACTAACTCAACCTCTTCTGGGCTTCAGACCTGATTGTGAGCCCTCCAAAATACTTGCATGATGCTCTGTCCAACTGCCTGGACAGCAGTTGGGCTCATCATGCTCATGAGCGGTGAACTGTTGCTCAGTTTCACGTTTGCACCAAAGCCAGTGCAAAGAAACACTTTTTAATGAGAAGGATCCAAACATTATTTAATTCCAAATATAAAAGCTTTGAAATTGAGCCCTTGTATGGATGAAAAGCTCAGAAACAGCACTGCTTTCCCCTAACCTGGAGCTACCTTCCCTCCAACACAGAAGCCTGAAGGATCCGAGCCCATCACCAGCACCTCCAGTATGAACCACACGCTGAGCACGGTGCCAGCATCCCCGGCACAGCTACTCCTGTTAAAAGTAATTTTTTTTAGCCACAAACTCCCATGCCAATTTCTAAAAAGCCCTTTCTCCAGCATAAACCTGTTCTCAGGCACAGGCTGGACAGAAGGGGAATGTTTGTGTCTGGTAGAAATCCATGCCTATCAGCAGGAGGGAGGAAAACCCAAACCACTTGTCTGAAAGGCTTTAAACTTTTGATGATTGCCTTTTTCCTGCCCATCCACCTGTGAGAAACACCAGCCATGAAAGGGGATGGGGACAGGACCCTTCCCGTGATGCCACAGGAAAACCAGCTGCCAGGAGGAGCCTGACTCATCGCTAAATCACAAGAGCCGTAATTCTCGGCGTAAGCAAATCTCAAAGACTTGGTTTTCATGGATTTATAAATACATCAGCCAAATCCTGAATTACCCCAGATCCTCCTCCCCCTTCTCAGAAATCCTGTTATACTCCATGAACCCAATGAAGAGGGTTTTGTGTCTCCAAATCTTGCTCGGGCTGCCCAGTACCCAAAGGATGCTGGCAGGAGTTGGCTGCAGTCGCCCACTCTCAGCTCACTCCTGGAAAGCCCCATCTGCCAACATTGTCAAAAACTCAGCACTTGCCTAAAACGTCTCTCCTCCTCTTTGTATTCCTTCCTTTTATTGTGGCATTCATCAAACCTAAAGTGTACAGCTGGGCCTGCTGTCTCGCAAGACATTTTATACTGCTCAAGGACAGATAAGCTTGGGGGCTGGATGGTGAAATTCAGCAAGAAAAAAATCAAGCCAGTTTATTCACAGAGCCAGTAAAGACTTAACACGTTCACTGGTGGGGAAAAAAACCCCAGCTGCACGAATTTGTAACACACCAGAAACAGCCTTCCTTTTTCCATCTGAACAAAAGTTACACCTACTGTAAGCAATGGAAGTGCTGGGTGAGATTTTTTTTCACGTGTGTCGGCACAGAGCTCTCCTATCTTGAGGCGTCAACGTTGCTACCCAGGAAAAAGAGCAACCACCTCCACTGCACTGCAAGAACATCGGCTTGGAAGTCACCTCTCCAGCACACGGGCAAGCTCCCTGCCAAGGGAAGCACACGCGCCGTTGACTCCGCAATCCAGTTTTCAGGGGAAGAACGTGGGGCACAGCAGGGTGAGAGGAGAGCTGTCTGAACGCTCTCCAACTGAAATCAATCCTCGGAGCAGCACCGCTTACTTTAGCGAACCAGAAAAAGTCCAGAGCAGGGGATGGCTGATGGTGTGTTGTAGGATCACGTCTGGCCCAGGGCATGGAAATAAGCTTGGGTTCACGGAGAAGATGCTCCGGTCCACGGATGAATTTGACCAGGGACGATGCTGCTGGAGCAAAACTTTGTTTAATTTTTTTAAGGATTAAAAATCAAACCCTGATGGAAGTTTCCCAGTCACCTAGACAGCGAGTGGCACAGTAACACTGAAGGAGGTCCTGAGTTCTCTGCTGGAAGGGTAAATTTAATCAGTGATGAGCCGAGTGCCAGCGCCAGGTCCTCCAAACCACCACAGACTGCTTCTTAGGGGAGCTCCAGCAGATCAGCTCAGGCAAATGCCATTTATTTCAGGAACAAGGACAACAAGCATGGAACCACAGAGAAGACCCAGTTTGGGAACCTATATAAATATATAAATATTTCTTAATACTCACTAGGGTGCTAACTGACCCAATTCTACAAACACATACGTGCCTTTTTTTCCAGCAGCTGGGCAGATCTGTGGTCCTTCTTTTGCAGAAGCAAACCAAAAAGTGGGGTGGATGGTGGGAGGAAGAAAGAGTTTCCAAGTCACATATTCCTCCCTTAAATGCCCTGAATGATTTGCATCCTGAAACCCAGTCACACCACTTGTCGGAGGTGGGTTAAGCCCAAGAGACTTCCTGGGAAAGCGGAGGGAGGCGGAGGCGGCAGAGGGGCTCTCTAGGAAGGATGCTGGAGCATCCCCCTGCCCTCCTCCTGCCCCAGCTCAGCTTCAAAAGGCAGCAGAGAAAAACCCAGCAGAAAGGAAAGGCGACGTGAGGGGCCGTCCCTCCCGGTGCTCCCCTCACCCTGCTCTTGTTTCGGGGCGGCAGCTGCCAGTGCTGCATTGTGGTGGGGCTCAAAGGGACAGAGACGGCCCTTTCAGAGCCGAGGTCACGCACAGGGAGGGATTAGCACCAAGCAGGGGATCTCCTAGAAAGCCCACAGCCTTGCAGAGAAGACCCTCACAAAAGCTGTCCTTTGCTATTTGAACCTGGCCTCTCAGGGAGCCTCTGTAGGTGTTCAAGCTGGGTGATGCCAAGCCTTGGCCAGGCAGCCCTTGAGGCCAAAGAGAGTCAAGAGAGACCCCCACAGCCCCACCGGGCATCCCGGGGCAAGTATGCTCCTCCATTTCAGTTCCATCCTCATCACCAAGCACAAGCACAAGCCAACAACCAGTCCCGCTCCATTTCCACTGCTGGTTTTGACCTCAGCTGGGGGAAACCACTCACACAAAGCACAAAACAACTCCAGGAGGCCAGTAATACCCATATGTGAAGCCCACCCCAGCATATCACATGTTACATATAATTAGCCAGGAAGAGCAGCTTCAGTGATCAGAAACATCCCGACCCAACAGGCTCCAGGACCACCTCCCAGTCCGGCTGCTGGAAGGAGACCTCCCCTCTCAGTATCTCCCTCTCCATCAGAAGGGACGTAGCTTTAAGCTGCTTCATTTCTGAGATCACACCCGACTCCCTTTGACCACGCAAAGCTTTTGTCAATAAAAACTCAACAGCCTGGCAAGCAGGGAGAGGGGAGCCGTATTTCCCACTGGAGGAGGATATTTGTTTGCCAATTAGCCTTTTCCTGGAGAACAATAGTTCAATAAAAGCTTTCCTTTATTTTAATTCCCCCTTTTTTTCCTCCCCCCCCCTCCAACCCCAGCCTCAAGCCCTGCTTCTCCAATGAATATTTGGGCCATGACTTTGATTTATTGTATGCAAAGCCTCGCTGCCGAGCTTTCCATTTCACTGCTCCCCATTTCAGCAGTAATCCCTGGGTTCTCCGAGTGTAAAACTGAGAGGGAAGGCAGGCAGGTTTTTCCTCTTTTAAAGCCTCTTAATTAATTTGGCTTCGCAAACTGGAGTTTCCAAGTTGCTCGGCAGCAGATGCTTCCAGTCCATCTGCACAGCAACATCCACTGTGCAGTCACCACCACAGCAAGGCAATGAGATGCTACAAACTGAGTCCTGATGGGCTAGTTTTGGGTTGTGTTTGGAGATTTTTAGGATTATATGCACTTACAGCGAGGCTACTCGAAGCACTGGTGTTAATGCAGCTTGTGGTGTGTAGCAAGCTGGGCTTTTTTTTCTCTTTCAAAATGGAAACTGGGTGGAGGCTGCTGTAAATAGAAGCCCTTTCTAACAGAGACCTTGATGGGTAGATATCATTAAACCTCATGATATCATTAAACTTGTAGTGCAGACAGTGCCCAAAGCAAACAAAACACATTTGTAAGATCTCTCAGCTGACCTACTCATCTGCAATGCTGATTTCCCTTCAAAGATTTTAAATCCTGATGTTAATCCAGAGCGATTTTTCCTCCTGAAGTATGAACCCGGGGTTGAGAATCCCTTGATAAATACATCTGATGGCAGAAACGACCCACCGGCCTCTTCCCTTCCAGTAGGAGACTAATATCTCTCTATGCTTCAGCAGATGAACACAGAAAAACAATGTATGTGAGCTTGCATCAGGCACAACGTGATGTCAACAGCTCCAACGTGACGCCCGCTCCCACCCAGCCTGGGAAAAAGCAGCGATTCTTAAGCAGCAATTTTGATCACATTACACTCAAAGACTGTTTGCATTTAAACGTACTAAAGAAAAGCAGGCGAGCAGAGCGAGGCCAGTTGGAAGGCTTGATTGTGTTCTTTTGATGTGGATGCAACACGATGGAGCTTGCGGTAAAAACCCTGCGTTGACCAGGATGGAGCTGCACCACCCCATGCCACAGGACAGCGGGACTTGGGTTTCCCAGGGGAGCTGCTCAAACCCAACACCTCCAATTTGGGGGACTCAGCTTAACGAAGGCATATTTTAATTGCCTAACTATCCTGACTCCCTGCAAGGAAGGGCTCACTCTGAAGCTGGCCAGCTCATCACTATCAGGCACGGACTGAAGGAAGGTCCTTCTTTCTAAGCAGGAGCATGCAGAGGGGAACATCCATCTGGCAGAGATCCCAAAGGGATACATTTAAAAATCAATAGAGGCTATTTTGATGCTTAATCCAGAAAAGTATCAGCATCAGCAGCATCAATACAAACCAAATTGAAACACACTCAGTACAGGTATGGCTTTTTTGTCTTCTTTTGTGCATTGATTTAACCAAATCTGGTTTTCCCCAAACACTCTGAAGTCCAAACAGGGCAGCTATAGAATCCCTAATGCTTGAGGCATCCTGTCTGTCTCCATCTCTAAATGCTGTTTTAAAAAATGAGCCTACTCACCCCACTGGAGCAAACTTTACAGTGAGGCAACCCCTCTCGAAGGTGTAATACCACAGCAACAGTGGCCACCTCCCCACCAGGGCTACATACAGAAGTGGATTTCTCTTTTTTGCAGGTTTTCATACCGCACCCACCACAAATTCCAATAAAAGCTTTCCATCCCTGTAGATAGTTATACAATGATCTCCCTTTTCATTAAAAAAAAAGAAAAAAAACCCAGCCTCGCAATTGCGAAGAACTGCTTGTGAAAGTGACCCAAGGGGACCCTGAGAGGCTCAGACACCCCGAGAGAAGATAACTGTGTTTGAAGTTTTTAATTGAATCTCATCTGCTGCAGGAGGGCAGTCTGGGTGTTGATGTATTTGGGACTAGCCACGCTCCAGACGCACCCACAAGCACAGACTGTACCTTCCCAGCGGCCACCCCAGGCATGATACGGGCTCAGAAAGTCCCCGATTTCTGTTGGGGCACAGTATGGGCTCTGCCCTCTTTCATACACCAGGTTCCTCCCACGTGCTGGATCTACAACTGCCTGAAAGGAGATTGGAACAAGGCAGGCGTTGGTTTGTTCTCCTGAGTAACAAGTGATAGGACAAGAGAAAATGGTCTCAAATTCCACCAGGAGAGGTTTAGATTGGACATTAGGAAAAATTTCTTCCCCGAAAGGGTTGTCAAGCCCTGGCCCAGGCTGCCCAGGGAAGTGGTAGAGTCCCCATCCCTAGAGGCATTCAAAAGATGTGTAGATGTGGTGCTGAGGGACATGGTTTAGTAGTGACCTGGCAGTGCTGGGTCAACGGTTGGACTTCATGATCTTAAAGGTCTCTTCCACCCAGAATGATCCTTGGATTCTATGTGCCCACTGCTATCTCTGTAGAGATGCTCCATAGTTCAACACCATCGCTTTGCTTGCCTTCCTGAGTCTTCAAGTAAGTCCTCAATGCTCCTGGCCCTTTCTAATCGCACAAATCCTTGCAGAGGTCTTCTTGCTTGGGGTTGGAGCCCACTGCTCTGGCTAGCAAAATGAACATACTTCTCATTGTCATCAGTCTGGTTTACTCACAATCCAAAGCAACTGAGAACTTCATCTATTTGAGGGTTCCTGAGCGCTGGTGGTGGCAAGGTCTTGCAGAGGTCTTCAAATCTGCCACTTGGGCAAGGCTTCGCAATACCACTGGTGATCAGAGCCTTCGTGATATTGCTTCAAAGCTCACCTCCTTTCCTGGCCTCAGGGTGAGGTCTTTGATTGATGTCAGGTCCACCCAACTCTCTAGTGAGAAAGCGAGTCCCCAGCATCCCAAACACACCCCCATCCCTTTAGCAGCTTTGGAGCTGAAAACACCTCTAGCAGCAGGGGCAGCAACTGAGTTTGCTGACAGGAGCCGCTCAGGGCTGCAGCTTTCCATTAACCAGCTCACCAGAGCTTTCAACGAGGCTCAGACAACACCACTG
>WTSP01001767.1:0-28373 GCA_025331215.1 Actenoides lindsayi | reverse complement strand
CCAACATCCCAAACACACCCCCATCCCTTTAGCAGCTTTGGAGCTGAAAACACCTCTAGCAGCAGGCGCAGCAACTGAGTTTGCTGACAGGAGCCGCTCAGGGCTGCAGCTTTCCATTAACCAGCTCACCAGAGCTTTCAACAAGGCTCAGACAACACCACTGATAATGAAGCAGGGCCCAGAAGGCCTAACCAAGCTTGAAATCCAGTGAGCTGTGCCCTATTCCTCTTCCTCACCTCCACGCTACAAGTGTCACTAGCTGGCCAAGCAAAAGCTTCAAGCAGGGTGAGCCATGTTCACTGGGCTCCTGAAGTGGCTAAGCCAAAAAAGCAAAGCCAAGCCACCATTCTCAGGGGTGCAGTGAAGTCAGAGCAACTCTGCTGAGACACTCAAAAGGCACCATTGCTCTGTGCTTTGCCACAAGCTGGAGTTCCCCACTAGAACAGTCTGGGTAGTGCCCTTTTCTGCTTAGCTCTTAGCACAAGAACATCCGTCTCAAACCTTCCCTACGCTGGAACAAGAACATCCAGAACCTCCAACATCCAGGACCTTCATCTCAAACCCCTCCTTACAATGGAGAGCCCGCAGGTTTGCTGTCCAGCCACTGCCCTAAACCTTGAACAACATTTTCTTCCATGTCTGACACGGGCAGCCAGTTGCTCCAAGTCAACGCTGCAGCTTGGATGCCCTGAACACACTCTAATTGAATAAATCAAAGACAGAGTGACTCTGAGATCATCCACAATCTCATGACTGTCCACGGGGGAAGGAAATTAAATGGCTTTCAGATAACAAATATACACAGCGTTTTTCAGCACAAGACCTGGAACACTGCAGTAAAAGCCTGAAGAAGCTGCAAGCTGGATTTTGGTACCTGAAACCCCACTCTGAACCCCACACAAGAAAGCACCCTGAAATAACTGTACCTATAGACAAAAACTTTTAAAACCTCATTAACGCAGGTTTTTAGAGCTGGCAAGAGCTACCCATCCCCAAAACCTCATTAATGCAGGTTTTTAGAGCTGGCAAGAGCTACCCATCCCCATCGACTGCAACACAAGCCATGAGAGCAGGAGGGAGGAAAAAGCATCTTCCAGACTATGACAGACATTCTTTTGCCCAGTCGAGTGCCTCGTGGGCAGAGCAACCCACGCATCGACAGGAACACTTGAAACATGCCAGCACTTTATAAACTCACTTTCAGTAGATTTACCAACACGTCATATGGAAAAGGAATGCATGTTATGCAAATCCAGCCCCAGACTGCTCCCTGCCTAATCTAGCTTTAGATTCAAATGCTTATTACCATGGCGTCTAATCGGGTAACGTGTAATAGCCAGGTTTAGTTTGGGCTCCCAGTACTTTAGCTGTGTTCTTACCAAGGCACCAAATGGAGAAAAAAAAAAAAACCAACAAAAAACCCCAAACAAAACAACAACAAAAAACCCAGACAAAAATGGAACAAAGACAAAAACCCCCAACACTGCAAAGAATTCAGGCTCTGGTGAAAAGCAGAGAATAAAAACCCAGCATGGAAAAAAATTATTGACACCTACTAGTAAAAGCCAGGCAGATATGCAAACGTTTGGCAGCTCACAAAGAACACAATGAACGTTGAGACCTGTTTGCACCCCGCTGTATCCCTGAAGAGAAGTGGGTTGCTGGTCTTTCAGGGTCTTTTCCTTCCTCCTCACAACACATAACCCACATAGGACCCACCTATCAGCAGCTAACTCCCAGCAGCACCCAGCACAACTGATCACACCATAACCTCCAGACTACCTTACAGATGCTCTGAGTACCCACACCAGGACCTCTAGAGCCTGGGTAACATGTGCCAACCAGGAGCTCTTTGCTGGCCTGGTGAGGAAGGGGTTTCCTTACCGCAGCAGGACATGGGTACCACGGGAACAATACTCCTGGAGGCCTCCACCTCCCTGTTTGCTGGCACCAGCCATGCAGCAGGGCTTATGACACAGCTAAGGTCATCTCTGCCCTCACCTGCACCAGACACGGTGATTCACTGCACTTCTAAGTTTGTCAAATATGGCCTGTCCAAACCATACCTCAACCCTTGTACCTCCAGGACACAACCCAGATGCCAAGCTCTTACTTCCACCACGCTGCTACAACTCAGCCACCATGCACCAGAAGTAACTCAGGGGCAGGGACACAGAACCCACCACTCAGGCTTGGCAGGTTCCCCTCTCCATCTGCTGCTCATCTGCCACACGAAGCTTTCTGGTGACGGAAGATAGTGAGATTTTCAACACCATCATCCAGATCCCACCTCCAGGATGCCAAATCCCAGCAGCTTCTCCTCCCCTCATCTTCCCAGCGCCGAATGGCACGCAGAGCTGCAACCAGCTCCAGCAAGGGGTCAAGACGTGCAAATGCTGCTGCTGCCAACCTTGGAAGACCCTACAAGACCACAGTGACCCTGCTACGCTACAGGAACTACACTTGGTGGTGTAAGCAGCACTAGCAATACCAACACTAACGAAGCGGAGATTTCCCTCGGTGAACCTAAGCAGTATCAGCTGTATTTATATTAAGGCTGCAGGACAAACTTACATTCATTATACATCAGAGAGCTCACGTAGGTGAACGTCCCCGCAGCAACACCTACGCGTCTGCGCAGAGTCGTGCGGCGCGGGCTCTCTGGTGTCTCGTAACACGGTAAATCCAACTAAAGAACTCTTTATGGCTTGGACGCTCATAATGTTTATGTGTATTCCCTGGTGTCTAGCACAGACTGAGCTCTCCTTCCATCCCTACCCTTAATAAAAGGGCCTCCGCAAGACTCTTCTAACTTGATGCCTATTTTGACGAAACTTGTGGCAGCAAAATGTATTTCAGATGAAAATCAACCTGGAAGAGAGGACAAAACCAGCCAAGGGACTTAATGAATTGTCAGTGACAGAAGAGAAGGAGCAGATAGACAGATCAACTTTAAAGCTCCCTTTCATTAGGAAACTATGCTAAAATCATAGGTGAACTTTCAACGATGCCTGTTCTTCCTGAGAAAAGTGAGGTGGCTGATATTCTGCTTCTCAGGCACATGTGCTCTCATCATCTACTGAATGAATATTCAAATGTTTTAAAAGAAGGAGGAAAACAAACCCAAAGAAAGTCCCCGAGATTGCAGCTTGCAGTGTTTTCATTAGCCTGTTCAAAGCCCAAGCCAGATTTACCAGTGCCTGCAATGCTGCCTGGCTGCATAGGTGGCTGGCTGGGCTCTCCCTCCACCTCCCCTGCTCAAGGAAGGATCTGGAGCTGGTCTGGGGGATTTTTTCCTCACTTCTGTAGCTGAAATGATAGCAGGAATGGTTAAAGAAGGTGGAAAGACCCCTTTCCCATGCATCTCAGGCCGCAGCGCAGAGGGAAGAAACCTTTAGCGAGACTCCCGACCCAAGGACATGGGTGGAGATGCTAGTGGGGGATTCTTTCTCACCATCAAAGGAACCATGCAAATAGTATCTACCTGGCCACAGGGACTAAATACCCCAGCAAAGTCATGCTCATTTGTGAGCCAAAAAAGAAAGAGTCTACATTCCTGTATTTACAGCCACTACTGCTTCTGGAGCTCTGTCTAGAACAGTCACCAGGACAAGGTCATTCCCAGTGATGACCATGAAGAAGTCCCAATGAAGAGGTCCTTCATCCCACCATGGCACAGAGACTCATGGATAGTTCACACACAAGTACTTCCAAGGGAAAAAAAAAAAATATTTCAAAGCCTCAGAAGCTGCATTTCTGGAGCTGCAGATTACACACATGCGAAGAGCATGGTTCGCTTATGATAACAGGATGGCAACCCACTTGAGATGTAAAAATAATTTCATGAATAAGTATATTTAGATTTATAACCCCACAGCAGCTTTATTTATAGGGATGCCAATCACTTTTACACATATATAAAACTGGCTGGCAGAATGCCTTAGACTATATCCAGCAACCCATCTGTAACAAATCTAAGCCGTGATATCTCCGCATACGTTTGGCCAAACAATAACACTAATGCCACTCATCTTGACTTTAAATGTACAGATGGGCGGGGGGGGGTGTGGAACTCGCCAAGACTGCCACATGTCCAAAGATGGGATGAATTTTGCTATCACCTACTATAAACTGATTGGGGAAAGGACCGGATGAAGGAAAACCAGTAACCGACTGGGCTGTGCGAATGTAACTATAAATGCAACGCAGGCTGGAGAGTGAGCTAGCATCCAGCTGGCTACAAGGGAAACTCTTTCAAAACCTTTCATTACTGAAATGGGGAGCTATAAGCAAGGAAAAAAAGACCCACTGGGGCTCTGCAGCACCTTTAAAAGATGAGGGCATTAAGTTAGGGCTCTTGTGTGGGGGGTTTTTTTGACCCAACATTCAAGACACAAAGCTGGGACAGAGGAAGATGCAGGATAAATGAACTGAAAGGCATCTTTTGGCTCTTGATCTCCAAGCACACGAGGACTTCTAGTGAGACTTTTCCCCTCCCACCATAGCCCAGGATCTCACAGCTTTATCTAAAGCTGCAGATGTCAAGAGGAGAGGCTGTTGTTGAC
The DNA here is from genome assembly GCA_025331215.1 of Actenoides lindsayi. NCBI lineage: Eukaryota > Metazoa > Chordata > Aves > Coraciiformes > Alcedinidae > Actenoides > Actenoides lindsayi. Next base: position 23,808 of record WTSP01001767.1, on the reverse strand, counting down.
TTCTATGGGGCTGGTGTTGCAGCATCCCAAACTGCCCTGTGTTGTTGGGGTAGGTCTGGGAGCTTTCCGCTACTGCCCCTCCAGCTCAAGCAGGGACCACCTGGAGAACTGAAAAGTCACATTTAATTCACAAGAAACCAAGAACAAACTGCTCTTTGTTCCAGTGGGGCTTCTGAGGTCTGGTTGTGTCAGAAGTGGGGAAAAACGGGGATGGCTCCATGTCAAATACAGGCTATGGATAAATGCGTCTCATCCATGAAAGCTGCAGTATTTTGGCAAATGCCAAGGTGGGAAAGGCTACTCTGGAATATTACTTTGAATAGCTCTGGGAACAAACTCAGCACTAATTTTCAACAGTTATTATTCAGCAAATGATTTGAATAAGCTGAGGGAGGCTTGCAGACACACACTGACAGCATTATTGGGTAGATTTTTGCTTCTGCACTTTAGATAGCTTATGAGAAAAACACTTCCCAGCAAACAGGATCAGTGGATTCAACTGACCCTACCTTGGGGATAAGGTAACCTCTCAAGATCCCTTTCAGGCTAATTTTAATACAATTTTACACTGCAAACTGTTCACATGCTGGCATTTGCTCTGCTTCATCCCTGGAAATAAGTATGGTTAGAAGAGTAACTGACAGAAAAAACCAGCAACCCAACCCCTCTCTCAAGGACAAAGCAAAGGGAAGCAACCAAACCTCCAGCTAGAGAATCCTTGAGCCAAATGTTTTCCAAAACATTTCCAAATGTTTTCCAAAGCTTCCAGCTGAAGCTTTCACAGCCAGGCTGCAACTCCACCAAAGCCTCGGGCTATGGTTGTATTCTTTGTGCCATTATCTGAGTGCAGCATGAGGGGCATCCAAGCGTGTGCCAAGGGGACAGCTGGTGATGACTTCCCCGACCACACACCTGCCGAAACACAACTGAGACCCTCATGCAGAAAAAACCAGCATTTTGAAGAAGAACTGCCTCTGCTTTCTCAACAAGGCATTTTTCCAGCGTGATGGAGCTCGACTGCTACGTGGCCTTTCAGGAAGAGAGAGAGAGTGAATACATGTGGCCAGATGTCCTCACCTTCATGACAGGCTTTTGAGTTTATTTCAGGCACCTTAAGAAAACCACTCCTCTGCCTCAAATCCTTTGAAATTATGGAAAATAATAAAATATAAAGTAAAATAATAAAAAAAAGTTTAAAAAACCCCTACTTTTGGTAAGTAAAAGAGAGAAAAACACACATCTTCTACAATTAAGCAAGAAATGCTGAAGTTCTGTCCAAACACCAACAAATGTGGACATTTATGGTTATTACACAGCCAAAACTGAGATGGTTGTGGGAGATGTCTGAGCAGCTGATTGCAACTGCAGCAGCCATAGGGTGAGCAGTGAGGTCTCGGCTGCAAGAACCAACTGCTCTGGGAACCAGGGGGCTGGCAGACAGCAGGTCACCACCCCCAGCCTCCTCATCCTGCTGCTTCCACCCATGGCAATGGCCTCATAGGAAACAGCAGCACCTGCAAAGCAGAGCCTCAGAGGTCCTTAAAGATCCAAAACTGATCTCCACACCTACCAGCTTCCTTCTGGACACAATCAAACCCCAGAGCAGGCTCCTTTCTGAAGGAGTCCTCCTATCCGCTGTGGGCTTTTGATTAGACCTTTTGTAGGGCTGAAAAAAAAAAGCCTTGCTTGAGGATGATAAAGCCTAGATGCTACAATATATTTTCCAGCTGATCCAGCAAACTTAAAAAGCCTTCCCTTCATCTCAAACTGCCACGATCAAAGCCATTATCCCATTCGGAGCCCTTCTGTAACTTTAGCTTCCAAATGTGCAAGTTATTTTTAAAATCTAAACCAGGCCAAGCCTCTTGTTTGGAGTTTTACGAGGAAAACGGGGTGTGCTCCTCCCAAACCTTCCCTGACACGTCTGGAAGTGGCTGGTGGGCACATGGTCAAGGACGAGAGCAGGGAAGTGGACCTGTGCCCGAGGGCACCTGAGTGGCACCCGGTGGCCACGGTCTGCTTGCATGGGGGGACAGAGTCCATCACCCCAGGGTGGCTATGGCGTGGGGGAATATTCTTGATTGAGATGAAGCTTTTAGAGAGCAAAGACCCTTTGCGTCCCCTCTGCGTTTTGATTTCTGTCTGACTTGGGCACCCTCCGTCACAAGGGTGTGTTATTCTGGGGCCCAAGAAGAAGCAGCAGCTTGAAATGCTTTCCCTTTCTACAGGAAAGGAGGAGACTTTCAGGTGGCTGAAAGAAAAGAACACACAGCCCTGCAAAAGCATAGGAAAGCCACAGGGGCCTCAGCTCTGCCTTAAGTGGGATGCTCAAAAAGAGGTGATGGAAGACCAGCCAGCTCATCCCAGACCAGCCGATGCTGTGTGGTGAGCACCAAACCTCCTGGCATGCAGTGGCCTCCACAGGAAAGGGGACTCGTGGTCAGTCCCCATCACTGAGGCAGCAGTCAGACTGGGAGAAGTCAAGGGACGGATGGTCTGGAGCAATGAGAAGTTTGGACAGAACTGGAAGGGCTTTCTCGAAGCAGGTAGCCACAAAGCTGCACCTCCCATGCTCCAAGGTGGACTTCCAACAGAGGGAAGTTCTTCATAAAGAGATGGGGACAGGAGGTGACTCCAGCCATAGGAAGGAGAGAGGAGCAACACAGAGCATTCACATCCTCCGAAGCTATTTAAAAACCAAACGTAGCTCCCTAGTGAATGCTTCATTTAACCAAGCAGTTTCTAAAGCACTGGGCAAACAAGCCACGTCATCTCCTTTTCCTCCCAGCATCCACCCCAATGAGACTGCCCACCTCCACTCCACTTTATGCTTTCACCCTCTTCAACTCCCAGCAGCTCTGCTCCTCCTCCCCACTTCTCCCTCTACCCAAACCAAGCAGATGTGCAAAATGCTGAGTGAAACAGGCAGGCACAGACCAGGAGGATGGGGATTAGAGACCCACCACCTGCTCTGGCACCCCTTGCTGTGGCTGGAGGGGCTGTGCTGGGCAGGAGCAATGGCCACGCTGCACATCACATATCCCCAGAGCTTTGCTAGGTGTTGTCTGAACCTCCACCAGTTTTCCAGCTGGGTAAACATCCAGGAAAAAATCAGGTTGACAGCTTTCCTTAAGAATATTTCCATCAAATCGGACTTTTCACACCACCACACACACTGAAGCAGAAAGAACAAGGGACACCAGCAAGCCAGTGCTGAATGTGACAGCCACCACATCAGTCCCAGAGGGGACAGAAGATTTGCTGGCATCTTCCCAAGATGTTGCTCAGGAGCTGGGTGAGGCAGACAGGATATAGGAAACCTGCCCAGTTTCAGCTGTGCTGCAGCATGGAGCCCAACACCTGCCCCAACACAGTGGTTTGTCATCCCCCAGCAAATGCAGAGAGGAGATAGACTTCAAACTTAGCTTCCATACACGCTTTGCTTAGTCTACTGAAGCCACCAGAGCCCCACAGATCCTGCTGGTCCCACCTTGCCCTTGCCCTGGCCCCTTCCCTTAGCAAGTTTCTCAGAGGGAAGGAGAGTAAAGCCCTGCTGCACATCCATAATCCTCCCGAAGGGCTAACACAAAGTTCCTGACCTCAAACATTTATGGTCTCCATCAGACGGAAGAACAGAGGAGCTGAAGGCAATGGCTGCTTCTGGATTTAAAAAGATCTAAAGCCATCACAGAAGCAGCATGCACCCCAAACCCTCACTCCCAGTGTTTGCATGCTGGACACGATAAATGAAGTGGTGAGGGCAGCTGACAAACCAGCATCCCGACACCTAATCGGCTACCACCCCAGCTCGGGAAGAAAGGGAAGTCAAGGGAGAAAAAGAAAACCATCCAGCCCCGCACAACGGCCACCCTCGGCTGCTCTCAGTGACAAATACTAAAGGGAAAACATCACGAGACTTATTTAGGCACCGAGCATGAACCAGGGGTGGGTTCAGCACCACCTCTGTCTCGCTGTGAGGTTTTCCAGCCAACTCGTCCTCTTCTGCAGGGTTTTCCTCTGTCTTTCTCATCTCCTGGGTCAGAGGTGGGAAATGTGGGCATCACCGGTCCCCTCTCCCAGACCAAATGTGCAAATAGAGGCTGAAAAACACCCAGTTTCCAATCCTGGCAAACTTACACTGGTAACATTTCCAGGCAGAGATGTAATTTTTATAAGGGATACCACCAGGTTAAGGAGCCAAAGGCGTAACTGTACAAGAGAAAGCAAAAGCTTTTTACTTCTGTAAAGCCTGTTCTTTTTTTTTTTTTTCCCCTCCTGAAATGACAAGGAGTAACACAGCTCTGGACAGTTTAGTGGGGTATACACGAAGGCTTGGCTGAAAGCAACCTCATTAAACTGGCTGGGTCATTAAGTGCCAATCCAAACATGCAGTCCTCTGATCACCGCATGACAGGCTGGGAACCAAAGGCAACTCGCAATTAAACCCGTGACAATCAGGAAAAGTCCTTACAACCCCCTCTGCCCCCCCCCCCCCCCCAAAGCAGAATCCACCAACAGCATCCCCCCCCCCCCCCCTTTTTTTTCTTTTTTTTTTTTTTAAATTTACGTACATAAGCAGCATGACAGATAACTTAGAGGAAATCAGATGCTTAATGATTAAGTGACACTTAGGCAGCACTCTGGAAGATAAATACGCCTTTTGGAAAGCCTGCAACAAAAACAGAAGGTATAAACAGACAGTAACTAATTATTCTGATTAAATCTTGGAAGACCTGAAATACCCGACTGCAGCAGAACAAAGCCAGTGTGTGCCGGGGCTGCTTGCAAAAATGAGTCACACCCTTTCTAAAAAGAATTCACCCAAATAAACCTAAGTGCTTCTGTGTTGGTTTTGTTTGCCTGCGTGTTTCTTAAGGTCTAAGGAAACCTCCGAGGTACCCTGGAGGGATCTGGTAAGGATCCTGTCACCCTCAGCTAAAATTAGACTTCAAGGAGAGCGGGTGCCGGGGGGGTGTCTCCAACCTGTGCCGACACAGCGAGGCTCCCAAGGGATTTTAACCTCCCTCCCATCGAAACCAAAAACAACAGGGGTTTTCAGATGAAAAGAAATTAAGAAAACATCGATAAAGGCGGCATTGTCCTAGGGAGAAAGGAGCGGATATCAGGTCTACCCTGCTGCTGGGCTCAGAGGGATCCGATCTGGGAAGGTGGGGATGCAGCTGAGCAACAGGGATGGGATGCTCAACCTGGCAGTGAGAGGAACTGGCAAAGCCCACCAGCAGCTCACTCACCATTGTGGATGCAGAGTAAAGCACCTGCTTTATTCTGGTCCGTGACCCCAGTGCCAGGTGCCACCGTTGCAGCAGGCAGCATGCAGAGCAAGGCAATGATGAGCTCAGTAGACATTCCCCTACTCTCCTTGCCTTGGGGGAAAACCATCATTCTCCTCCTCCACTTCTCTCTGCCCTCCCCCCACCGCATTAAATGCCAGTGGAGCCCAGGGGAATATTTAATCTCAAACCTCAGTAATCAATCAGTTCACCCTCACGCATGAGAAAGAGTCACAGCAGTAAGCACCAAATCCCATTTCTACCCAGCAATAGGATGTTTTAATTACGTACGTAACATTTCCTTTTTAACATAAATCCTGACCAGATCCAGGCAGCCCCCAGGTTGTGGGTGGGGAAGGACACAGTGCCAGAGAAGAATATAGGGACGGGGGGGAGGGAAGGGAGGAGAAACGATGCTGGCACTTATTTAAAATGACAACTTTATATGGCTGTCCCAGTTTGGTGTTGGCACGATGATGCTTTGACCTTGTGTTGGCCATCCCAGAAGATGGACAGCAGTGTGGCAAGCAGCCAGGCCACATCTAGCCCTGAGACCAGAACCTGCATCAGGTTTATCCCAACACACCAGGAAAAACGGAGACAGAAAATGCAAGATGGACACACGCGGGAAGGCTTGAGCCAGGCTGCGATACAAATAACAGCAGTGGGACGTTTCCATCGGCGCTGCGAGATTTACTCCAAAGCCTGTTCACATCAGAGGGAGCCTTTCTAGGTGGGTTTGAGATCACTCCCTGCCACCACTTGTTATTTCCGTGTGCAAGCATCACCGGACCAGCGGGACCATCAGATAGATGGCTGCCAGCCCAAAAGGTACGCAGCTGCGAGCAGCATCCCTCCTCCACCAAAGTGAACCAGTTCGAGTGGCTCTCACAAACAGCTATGTTAAAATATATACTTTTCTTTTTTCCCTTTTTTTTTTCCCTATTTTTTAAATATAAACACATGCACAGACTTTTCTAATATATAGGAACAAAAGAGGGGACACCCTGCTGAAACCCCATGTGCAGCTCAACTGCTCTCTGCAGCGATGAAGGAAATGAGAAGCAGAGAGCAGGCACACACCCGCTCGTCGTGGCGTGGTTTGGCTCTGGGAATGTTTCTGGATTCCCCAGCGTGAGCTCTGACCTCCAAGAGATGCAAAATGGTCCCAGAGTCACTGTGAAAGAGAAGTGGAGGAGTTCCCGGGGGTTCTGCTGGGCAGGCAAGAGTGGGATGCAGAGCTGAGCTCCAGGTGCTCATGGGGATGGCTGACCCCGGTCTGTGCCCCATCAGCTCAGGGGTCCCTAAAACACCCCTTGTGCCACAGGAACATGTCAGGAGCTACCCCAAACCCAGTGCACAGGAGAAAGCAAGGTCCCCTCTCGGGTGTTAGCAACAGGATGGACCGATTCACAACTCTGGCTCCAGTCTCACCAGACCACAAAGCCAAGGAAATAAGCTCAGGATCGGGAGTCTTGGGGTTATCTTTTGACTTTTCTTTGTGCAGCAGAGCTGTGTTTCTGAACCCTTCTCAGGCAGATCCCGAGGCAGGCTTTGTAAACACACGTGCATCGCATTCAAAACCTCAGAAAAGCAGCTTTTGGAAGGGGAGGTGGTGTGGGTGCAACAGGAATTTTTTTTGATTCCTCTCAACAGGAGACATCACGTGGAGATGTGAAAGGGAAACCTCTTTGTAACTGAGATTTTTCACATCATGGTCTAAATGCCAATGCTCCCTCCACACCTTTATTTTCGACTATTTTTGGCTTTATTTTTGGCTTCAGTTTTCCCAAGACCTGTGACATCAGGAATTCCTTGGCACAATGGCCAAAGTCCTCCAGCTCCACACACTTACAGAGAGAAACTATTGTACTTACACCCTCCCTGATCTCTTTAGCCCACATTAGGAGGTGCACAATTAAGAGGGACCAGGCACCATCGGCTGCCCGCAGCGTGTTCCCAGAGGATCCAGTATAACCCCATCCTCTCCCAAAGCGCAGGACTTCAGGGTGCAATTCAGGACAGGGACACTCAGTGCAATATCTAGAGCAAATTAAGCCTCCCAGGCTTAGCAGCAAGCATGGATTTATTGATTCATGGAAAATGTCCTTATAAATTACTTCATTCAGAGCAACGGGACAAGACAAAACGAGGGCTATCCTCAGCAGTGAGAAGCTGCAGCGCTGTAATTTCAGTCCCATACTCCAGAAGAAACCTCTCCTTCAGAGCAGACACTTCTAACAGGATTTTGCAGGGCTGGTGGAGGACGATACAGAAGCCAACATGGATCTGTTCCATGTCTCACCCAGTCCCTACCTCTCTGCCCAACAGCGGGTTGAGCCAAGGGATTATTTTGGCAAGGAAGTAGGTAAAAATGTTCCTTGTCATCAACTTGGCATCCACAGAAGGTCCCTCCACTTCTGCTCGTTGGCTTGCATAGGGCTGCAGCCACCAGGCAAGGTGGGATGTGAAGGCTGCTGTCACCAACACCATCCTGTGCACTGCCCCAGCCACCCCTCTGGGGTCTGCTCGCCACGGGGCAGGGAGGTGAGCCTGCTTGCCTGGTGAGACACGGCACAGATCGATGCTGTCCTCTTCTGCATTGTCCTCCTCCAGCCCTGTGATGCCACATTAGAAGTGTCTGCTCCGAAAGACTGATTGCTCCTGGAGTATGGGACTCTCAAGTGTTGCAGCCTGCTAATCTTATCTGCTTCTCTTTCACCACGGGCTCAGCAGCAGCACTGCTCCCAAACTGCCTTTTGCAGGAGCGGGCACACCTGATCCTGGCTCGAACCATTTTCCACAGCTCCAAATCACCTCCTGAAATCACTTCCCAGCATCCCCATCTTCAGATCCTCTCCTAGTTTTTAAAAGCAGCACCAAGTTGAGATGTACTTTAAAAAACCCCATCAATGAAGACACCGAGTCATGTTGTCGGACGCCTCCAGGATGGTACCTGCAGAGGTCTTCTAGGAATGCCTCCACCTCATGTGAACTCCCCCGCTGGGACATTAAAGCTACAATTATCTTGGCAGATTAATAAAGGGTATCGCGTCCCTGGCAGCGATCTGAGGCAGGGACTCCCGGCAGCGATGGGCTCAAAGCTGTGAGGGTGAGCAGGCACACACACAGCTGTGCTTGTGGTCCCCAGTGCTCGCAGTCACCCACGTCCTGCCACGCTGCCTCACCCGTTCCCCAAAACACACCCCATCCCCTCGGCACTGATGAGTATTTAGATAACCAAACCCGTTCCATCACACCTGATCACTTAACTCGCTACTGAGGGGTTGCCATTCCCACACACGCTGGCTTTGAAGAATAAAACACTATCAGGTGTCACATCCCTGGTGTGACACTATCCTTCACACTGCCCCTCACCTCCTCCCATCCCCAGGGCACAGCTCCCAGGTCCTGCACGGACCACCCACCTCCACCCTGTGAATTAAAAGAAAAATTAATGGCCTTGTATCGCTGCAGCGTTTGCAAACGTCTCCTTGCAGCAGATGAGCTGTGCATGGCACTGGCAGGTACTGGTGATGAAAACAGAGGGTACTGGCTGTCGCTCACAGTAAGTAACCCTGCAGAGCCCAGAGCTGGGAAGGCTGCAAGCCCTGTCAGCCTTCCCCAGCCCAGGCAAGAGGGAGAGCGAGCTGGCACGGGTGCTTTGTGCAGGTCCTTACAGCCCCGACTGCCAGGTCCAAGCCCTTTCCGGTCACTGTCTCAGAAATCATCCTTGTTGTGGGTATCTTTGAGGTCAGGCACAGCAGTGTTGGGAGACTATCACTCTCTGCTGCAGTCCTGAAGTGAGCTCTGTGCCCTTGCTGTGGCACAGCTGGTACCCAGGGGAGGTGGGTGAGCCTGTGAGCATCCCTGAGCACCGTGTGCTTCCCTTCAGCCGCTGCTCATGCTCACCCAAAGCAATACAGAACAGGCACAAATCTATCCTTAAAGTCGGTGTCACACCAGAGTGAACCACAAAGGTGTCACACAGGAACAAGCAGCCAGCAAATACCCACTTTTTCACCCACTGGAACTCATTTAAAATGGCAAAGAGGAAAGGCAGATTGTGGGGCTGGAGCCAAGGCCAGCCAACGCTGCAGGGACGAAGAGGCAGAGGGCTGAGGACATCCCATCACCCACCATCATTTTCACCCTTACCAGGGGACCTTCCAACTGTACTTGTGGAAGGAAACACCTTTGTTTTCAGAGCAGCTCACGCAAGGGCAGGGAGATGAGATCTCACTCCACCCAACACCTTCCAAGGCTGAAAACTGGCACTGCATGCTCCCGAGAGGCCAGGAAAACGCAAACCATCCTGCCCCTGGAAAGCAGTTCTCTGCTTTTCTGAACTAAAAAACTCAGGCATCGCCACAGAAGCCAAGAGCTTGATCTTGCAAGGGTACAGCTGCTTCCCCCTACTTTTGTCTAAAATTTGCCTACCCTCTCCACCTGTAAGGGAAATCAGGATCAGTGTCAGTAGGTCATTCTTTTAGGCACCATGATAACATATCTATATCTAGCTATGTTTTTTTTATTTTTTTAATTAAAGGGAAACTCGTTCACTGAAACACTTCAATCAGCTTAATTATCCCTCTCAAATAGGTTGCTTTTTAAAAAATTATTTTTTTTTTTAAATAACAGAAACAATCAATCATCCCAGGGAGGGCAAACACCCATTTCCACTGGAAGTCCCCACATCCCGCCACGGCTGCAGCCTTCCGGGCTCCTCTGGGGATGCTGGGGCAGAGAAGCAGGAGAGCACAGTGGGCTGGCACGGTCCGGCATGGCATGGCATGGCACAGCACGGCATGGCACAGCACGGCACGCTGCCAGCACATGGGTGGATGAGGGGGTTAAATCCGGCTCCTCAGATAAGCTGGCCACATACTGCAGATAAGCAAACTTCGAGTAGCGGTTTGCCAGCCTCTCCTGAATACACCACAAGTCACTGGTGTGACTGTCACCAGGTATTTAACTCAGAAGTGGCCGATACTGGAGACCCTGAAGCCACATTCCATTAAAGCTCTCCTGATGAATGGCTTTCTTGGTCGTTTTGAAGCCTGCCACGGAGAAGGCTGAAAAGATAAAGCGACTCTTGGCTTTGAGGCTGCCAACCTGGAGATGCAGCAGGGCTTTTTACGCGTTGGTGTGACTTTTTGGTCTTTTCAGGACTCTCAAGGGACCAAACAAAGAAGAATCAGAGATGCTGTCACACCAGAGAAACATCGGGAGATAAAGGGACCAGAGACCTGCCCAGCAGCTCCAGCAGAGCACCAGCAGGCAGACCTGGGTGCAAACAGGCAGACCCCAACACACACGTGGCCAAGGCTTGCTGATCTTAATCCCAGGCACATCAATTCCCAGGTGGCACCTTTGGACTAATACATTAAATGTCCCCACTGGCATTTAATTCCCCTTTTGCCTGCCAAAACTAAAACTTCTCCCAATTGCTGCTGAAGCCGACCAAGAGCTTTTTTGATTCCTTTGCATCCAGAAATACTGAACTGCTGCCTTTGGGAACTCTGCAAAGATGGAAAGAGACCTTTTCTCTGTCCTGAAGCCACCAGCCATGTCCAGGTAGCTGCAGCACGGCCACTAAACTTTAAAACCTGTCAGACAATGGAAAGCTTATGGCTACGCTGCAAGACCTGGTGCTTCCACAATCTGCACTGCCTGAAAACCCAGAGCTAGAGATCTCCACACATCTGCCTATCGAGCATCCCCCATCTCAGCCGTGGTCCAGATAACAGCTTAGCAGGAGAGAACAACGTGGGTCTTGGCCATGGGATACCCCATCCCATTCTCCTCCTGGCTCTGTCCACGTTAGTGTTTTGCATAATCAAAATGGGAGTCAGCCTCCATAACCACAGCTCAAAGGGTGTATTTAACTCAAAGGGAAGGGAAAGGAGATTGGGTCCACCACAGATTAAATTAGCTGAGCCTGCTTATGTCAGAAGCTCCTGTCTGCCATCCACCACACCTCCCACGGATTTAGTCTTCCTAGCTCCAGGATTTAGTGGTCCTCCAAGGCAGAACAGACCTGCTCTGTGAAAATGCTGAAAAGGAAAATACACAGCAAAGAGGTGGCAGAGTGGGTCCAACAGGTTCCCAAAGCCTTGGGGAGGACACAGTCTCACAAAGGTTTGTATCATGCGTCTAGACACAGAAGCCACGGCGCAGGATGAGGTGCAGTAGTCTGTGTGGGGCTGCACCTCCTTCAGCCAAAAGGGAGGAGGAAGAGGATGGGTGACAACGGGGGGATCCCACCATACCACCCCAGAGCCCAGCTCCAGTGTGTCCTCTGTACCCCAGAACAATGTGGCAAGAGGGTGAGGACGTTTCCCTTGTTGTCTTCAGAACTTTTGGTTCAGATCTGCCTCCTGGGAAAATGTTCATTTTTCCTGCCTAATTTCCACCATTCACCCTCCATCTCCTTCACTGAGGTCTCACGCAACTCAAAGATGCAGGCAAAGACATGGTTATTTTTACATTTTCCTCCCAGGAGATGGTATCTCCACGGGGCATGGCTGCCACGCCACATCAGATCACTGCACCATGTCAGTTCAGCCCCACAACAGCAGGATGAAGCCTGGGGGAAGACCCTGCCACAGGGTATTTTTCTGTCTCACTGCCATTAAAATTCCCCATTTTTTTTTAGTCAAGGGCATCCCAAAAAGCAAACCAGCCCCAGCCCTAAAGGGGGCAAGGGAGCAAGGTTCTGTCCCACCTCCCCTCTCCATACCCTCCCACTCAAGCACCAAAACCATCTTCCAGTCATGCCACTTTGGGATTATTCTGAGGCTTTTGCATTTGTTGTGGGACCCCACAAGGCACTTGCCTCACTCAGATCCAGGTCTTTGTGGATCCAGGACTCTCAGGTTGACTTAAATTTCCATCCCATATGGAGGGAATGAGTTTGTCTGAGCCAAGATGTCAAGGTCCACATGATGATCACCCTCCCTGATGTGGCACATGGAATTTCTTTAGCCCCCAAACTCTTACTGGGCACTTTTACACTGGGAGAAGAAAGAAAAGCAGCACTTCCACAAGAAATCTAAGAGCTTTTGGACTTTAGATTAGATGTAAGGAAGAAGTTCTTCACTGTGAGGGGGCCATGGAACAGGTTGCCCCAAGAAGTTGTGGATGTCCCCTCCCTGGAAGTGTTCAAGGCCAGGTTGGATGGGGCTTTGAGCAATCTGGTCTAATGGGAGGTGACCCTGCCCACAGCAGGGAGGGTTGCAACTATATGATCTTTATGGTCCCTTCCAACCCAAATCATTCTGTGATTCCATGATTAAAGAGTGATGAAGAGCAAAGCATGGAGCATGCAGGGAGAGTGTGGTTTGTACGCCCACGGGAGACAACCAAGCGATGTCGGAGGATGGTCTCCTGTGTGCTACGGTCCATCTGCAGCAGCTACACCCTTGCACGAGCCCAACATCATACTCACACCACCAACACCCTGTAACCCACTGCTGGCACAGCTCACCCTCCAGGCTCGGAGCCAGGGTGGCAGAGGTGGGTGGCAGCCAGGAGGGCTGGGATGGGGAAAACAGGATCCTTTCCAACAAAGGGAGCACAGTTCAACTGGCGTTTTCTTTTCCTCCTTCCCTTGAGATCACCTGCCCCACTGTCTGCCTGTGACAGAGAAGCCAGGCATTCAGGGAAGAAGACATTAGGCTGTGTACTGCTAGTCTATAGTTACTTTACAAATAAAAGGTGATCATAACAAATGTTTTCACCCTAAAAGAAATCCCAATGCCCTTCCTCCACCTCCCAAAGCAGAGTCCAAATCCAGCAGCTCTGCAATCTTATCTCGATGCAGAAACAGTCTGGGACAGAGATATGAGGGTTCCCCGAAGGCACAGTTTATTAAAGGCATCTTTATTTAGTCGGTGCTTTTCAAAACCACCGCACTGAACTGCTGTTCCCAGACCGGTTTTCATCGCAACAGCTGCAAACACCACTGGGGCAGGGTCCCACAGCCTGGTGATGCAATGTAGCCCCCCCCCCACTGAAAAGTTGCAGGGTTTTCCCAGGCTAAAAAGCAACCCAAGCCCAGGGGGATACACCCAGACCACGGCACAGTTGAGGGATCTACAGCTGAGAGTCACCAGGAGCACCGGAATGCACCCTGGTCTTGCCCCAGGGATGGGGACCAGCACATGAATGAAGTCCATGAGACATTTCCTATTGATCCAGCAGCTCTGCCTCCCACCCTGCTCCGGGCACAGGACCGCAGAGGTTTGCACACTAGCAGCCAAACAGACCTAACCCCAGATTTCAAGAACCAGAGCTACAGAGGAGCCGCACAAAGAGGCGGCCGTTCGCACGCATCCCGGGGAACTTCCCCGCAACCAACGCCTCTCTGGTTATCCGCCACGCGATCTTTACACGTTCAGCTATTTTCCTCCCGCCCTGCTATTAATGGACGCACAAGGCTGTTGGGTAACACGTCCGACCAAAACAAAAAAAAAAAAAAAATCTCATTTAGAGATCAAGACAAGCTTAATTGGTTTCCAGCCAGACCCGCACAAAGATGGGTTACTCCACAAATACAGTTGCTAATCTGCCCATTATACTCCCTAAGCTCCCACCGACAAAAATAAAGAAAAGATGCACAAAGGAATGCGGTATTTTGAGCACGTTACTTCCAGTAAGCAACACATCAGAAGCGATGAATTCTGCAAGAACACGGGCTTTGCTTTTCTTTGAAGGAAAAGGATAACCGAGTGGTAAACAAAGTAACAACAAAAAGACCTAACGCAGATCAAATCTGCGTTTTCCACAAGCAATCCCCATCCATTTTTTGGGTTCTTGAAGAGCATTTTTCCAGCAGCTATTGTTTCTGTGGGCAGGGAGAAGCAGGGGAAAAGCTTCTGCGGCTGAGTGAGGAGACGTCACATCACGAGTGACGAAGTAGAAAAGATGAGGAACCTCGTGATTAAAAAGCACAGGACTGAAACCCTGGAGAGCTGAATTCACTTCCTAACTCAGCCGTAAAAAAAAAAATAAAAATAAAAAAAAAAAATAATAAAAATCAGACGTTTCCTGTGTGATCACATCCTACATGATTTATTGAAAAACCGGGTGTTGAAAAGGGAGGGAGGGGGCGGAAGCAGGAGGAGGAAGGGGAAGACTCAGTCCTGTGGGCTTTTAATAGGCTTGGGGTTAGACCAGCACTGGCAAGCTGTTAATGTCCATCTGCTTTGGACACTGCATGACCTGGAGCTGGTGCTGGGAAAGCACCGAGCATCCCACCAGCTCAGGTAAGAGACCACCCTGCTCCTTTGCCCAGATGTGTGGCACGGGCTTGCCAACACCACATGCCCGACAGCAGCATCCCGCAAGCTTTTGGAACGCGGGACTCCAAGCAGAAAGAAAACCACGTGCAAAGGGAAAAGGTTAGTGATAATTTCCTCTCTTGGGGCTACACAAGAATTTAGAAACAAGAATATAAAGCTGTCCTCCAAACACGGAATAATATAAAGTAGACGGCAATGCAATTACAGCGCTGCAGAGGCAGCTGCAGCCGTGGCACAGGTAGAGAGATGATGAAAGGGTCGCTCGGTTACAACCTTCTCCCCTCGTGCAACAGCCTGGAACTCCCAGCTCCCGCACAGGAGGTCTGTTTATTTTCCTGAATCCAAGCCAATCCTGCTCAGTGGGAAGTGCTGCACACAAGGGAGAGCGAAGCTGTGGATCCTCCAGCACGACAGAGCCAAAAGCAAGGCCAGCACCAGAAAGGACAGTGGTCATGTGTTTTGGACCTTTACAGCAACATCCTTCAAGCTCCAGAGCACCTTTGCAAGAGCCTTTTGCAGTAGGCTGGTTTGCTATAGGACACAGAGCTGGAGATGTTCCAGGACCTTCCTCATCTGAGATGGGTGCTCTCGAATTCTGGGCTTGGCACAAGCAGTCCAGTCCCTGGCCTTGGACAAGGGCTGCCAGGCATGGAGATATGGGGCTGGTGCCATCCCAAAAAGCTGCCCTGAGATCCCAAGAGTGAACAGATTCAAACTTACTTTCAGCAGCAAGAGAAGCTGTCATTAGCAGCACCGAGTACAGACCAGAGGATGGGTGTGGACATCCCCATGACGTTAGCTGACAAGGTGACTGCTGGGTATGTTTTGTTTGTTTTTTCCCCACACCCGGGAAAAATAAGTACTCATTTTTCATGGGGCTTTCTCCCCTCTCCCTGTGTTGCCCAAGGAGTCCATTTCCCAGAGCAGGAACACACGTTTCAGGACGCACTGTAACAGTCCATTGCTATAGCTGGAGCTCAGCCCTTGGCACCCCCAGGGATGGTTCCCTCCTTAATTGCTCCAACACCACATGGAATACCGGGTATGCCAGACCCCTAAGACTCCCACCAAAAAGAAAGATGTAGTCCAAAACACAAGGCAAAGGAAAGAAAATGTGGGCATGAGGCGGTAACACACTATCACCACTGTCTCACACGTCTCTCACCTAGTTCAGACTCATCCTCAGCACAAAGCCAACAGAGCTTCCTCTGATACAACCACAAGTGATTGTTTGGAAATCCATCGGCTGAGTATTTTGAGATTAAAGTCCCTCTTGAATCTCTTTTTTTTTCATGCTGAAAACTGTCATGCTATAGGATGGCTTGGAGAGCCAGGGAGATATTGTATTTTATGGATGCAAGGAAAGTCCTGGTGTGCCAACTAAGGGAACAGCACAGTTTCATGACTATGTAACCCAAATCACAGCTCATTGCACATCACTGCAATGTGAATACATCTGCAACCACTGCTGCATCACTTAAGGAATGGCAAATGCAGTTGAACTCTGAGTGGAAGAGCAGCATTTAATACAAAAGCAAATGTGAAAAAAATAATCAGCACGAAGACTCATTTCCAGCTCCATACTGAAAAACAAACTCACTGCAGGGATTACAATATTTAGCATGCTCCAAGAATTTTCCTCAACATCTTTTTGCTCCATGTGATGGGTAAAGATTTCTCGTGGCTCCGGAGCCACCAGCTATTTCACATGCAACTTGCCAGGCAGCACTCTCCACAGAACATAAAAGGAGCTGGAATTCATAAACGGATCTGAGCTGTCCTCAAAAAGCCTCTGAAATGCCAAGGTGAGGAGGCAGCCACACGGGCTGAGGTCTCAAAACCAACCTCTCGTACCCAGGAAGCTTTGGTAAGCAAACAGCTTACGTAAAATATCTGTCAGGATACCCATTTGAAGCAGCGGCTCTTGTAAACAAGGTTGCTCCAGAGGCACTGGGGATTAGCACAGTTCAAACAGTCCTTGGCGTGACTTACCAGAGCGCCCAGGAACAGATTTGCAAGTTCAGCTTTTCTCCTGCCTGACGCTCACCCAAGCAACACCCAAGCTCAACAACAGCCTTAACCCTGCCGACTCCTGCACGTGGAAGACGAGAAACGGGGATGGGAGAAGCCCTGTGCTTGACCGCAGGACTTGCTGGAAGAAGGAAACCCAAGGAGGCATCACACCGCGGGGCTGTTGTTCTCCCTTGCAGCTGGAACAGGTCCAACACCAGGCTGTCCGCGAGCAAGCTGGGCGAGCATCCCTCAGCAGAGACCTGGCAGCTCAATGTTATGCGTGGGATATGCAAGGAGAACGGTGCCAAGCAAAACAGGGCGGCTGGAAATCACCATGCACCCAAAAAGCTTAACCTGATATTAAGGCAGAGAGCAGCCTCTCTTCCCTGCACTGGGCACACAGCCACAGCCAAGACACTCCTACTGCCTTGGGGGCAGAGGGAAGAAAACCTCTGAAAATGAAGCTTCCTTTGCGTAAGATTTCTGTGAAAGCCAAGCCCGGTGAGGGTATCCACCTGCCCAGCTGCATCTCCCCCATCCTCAGCTCTGGCTTGGGTGAGAATGTGCTGTCATTTCCAGGAGCAGCAGGATGAAAGTATACGAGTGAAAAGGATGCTCAGCAGCCACGCAGATACAGCTTTACACAAAAAGATTTGGAGTCATTTACTTCCACACAAGCTTCCTTGAAGGAAACAGCTGCACCGGACCTCAGCTGTCACAGACTCTCCAGGATGGCACACAAGAGCTCCCAGCTCCTCTGAGCACTGTTTGTTTAGAAGATGCTGAGGCCAAGCGAGGAACAAGTAACCAGAAAAAACATAAATCTCATGACTAAGTGAAATTCAGATGGACACGTGGCTTCAGAGAGCCTCCCTGGAAAGGTCTACATGAAAGAAACACCCAGGAACAGCAGTGGGGCAGACCCGCTGCAGCCAAAGCTAAATGTCATGCAACACGTCGGAGCCAGAAAACATCCATAGCAAGCAACTCATTTTGCTGGTTTGCAGTGGGGGAAGTGGTCTCCGGACTCTTCCTCCATCTTTTTCCTCCCTGCTGGAGCTGGGAGCAAGATCTGCTGCTAGCAGATGTTGCCCGTAACAGGCACTGCGGAGCTGCTAGGACATCACCTGAGAAACTGCAGGTCCCACCCCAGAATGATGTCCCTCTGCATTCTCCATGTCACACTCCATTTTTCTTTGATTTTTAAGCCAAGTACCATCCTCTCCTCCTGGCCCAAGCGATGCAAAGCTGGCTCCTGGATGCAGAGCACAGTTCCAGCTCTCCCAGCCCTGCACCCTCAGGGTACAGGCAGTTTTGTTCCTGTCCAAAATCAGTGCGTGCACTTGCCTGTCTGTTGATGGTCTACCCTCAAATGCTCAACCCTAAAATCTCTGAGGATGCCTCGCTTGCTAGGAGGACCTCCATCAGGAAGGAAAGCTGATCCTCACTCCTGCAAAACACCAAAGGAACCAACGCCCCTGCAGAGCCTTCCCCAAAAGCTGCCATGCTCCACAGCTAAGTTTTACATATTGGTACAGAGCCCAGCTGCTGGCAGTTCATGCAAACCTCTTCCCAGGTCAGGCTCTGAATGGCACAACTATGAATTGCCTTCCTCCTACCATAGTGCCCCAGGGCAGGATCTGCCAGCAGCCCAGCCCATTGTCACTGGGTGTGAAAGAGGAGCAGTTGGAGGGAATGAACATCTGGAGGAAAGAGGAGCAATTGGAGGGAACGAACATCTGGAGGTCCCACTGCGTTTTCCTCTGCTCTCCTGATGATGGGCATAGGTCAGACAAATTAATTGGGTCCTTCCCCACTCTTTATCTCACTGGTGTCTGGCTGCTGCCAGGCTGCTTTGAGCTTTGGTGCTGTTGCTTTCCACCCATCACAAGAAGGAATGAGGAGCCTCAGTGCAGAACTCCTGGCAAGCAGCCCAAACACAGAGGTTGGAAAGGGGGGGTCGGTGGGTTCAGCTTCTGGAAACCGTCCCTTCAGGAGGGCTGGTAAAAGTAGTAACAGTTGCCTTCACCGCTGAAGCCAGACCTGGGCACTTCTGCTGCTCCTCCACTGCACCCTCCCCTCCTTATTTCATTTACCATCTTGTAAAAACACTCACTAATTGCAGAGCAGGCTGGAGAAGGACAGCCCTGGCTTCCAGGCTGTGAAGCTGGGCGCACAGGGAAGACATGATTCAGGTAAGCAGCACGTAGCTGAAAACACATCGCTACGCAATGCTCACCCGGAGGAATGCAGAAGGCAAAACATGAAGCCACTTGTCTGGCAAGACGAATAACCCTTCAATCATCTGCCAGGCCCTGCAAGCGCCGGGGAGCTCGGCGTTCTGAGTTGAGAAAGAGAAGGATGCCTTCAACCAGCAGCACACCACCTCTTGCTCACCACGCTGCGGACGTGCCGCTGGATTTCCTCAGCGCCAAGTTCAGAAGAGTTCACCGAGAGAGCTCCAAAGCTACGTAAAAGAAAAATTCCAACAGCAGTGAAGCAACTGGCACGTCCTGCAGGAAGGGATGGGGCATGAAGGGCAACCCTGTTCCGGTGGTTTGACACGTTAGCACCAGGCAGCACTGCCGCGATGACAGGCTGCTGTGTGCTGCAGTGGGGGAGAAGATGCCCGTCCACCGACGCTGCCCCTCCAGTAGGTCATGGCAATGTTCTGAACACGAAGACTCTCAAGGCAACTCAGTCCATGAGGAGCAATATACTGAGTAATTTACTGAGTCACAGTAATACTGACTCATCAACGATTGTCTTTGGGTTGGGTCACCCCATCTATTTGACTGATTTAGGAGCAACCTCCTCGCCCAGATGCTCCAAGCAGCATAACCTTCTTCCATCTAGCAAAAATCACAACAAACTCCCCTAAAGGGCTGGGCGTGAACGCAGAAGGGAGCACGAAAACAACAGGGTGATCAGAGATTCACACAGGGAGCACTGAGGTTGCTCCAGACCTGGGCACAGCATGAGACAGGATGCCCTTGGGAATGACCACACCCAACTTCACCATGAGGAGAACACAGGCCAGATGTTCAGACAACTTCACGCATTAATTTGGTTAATTTGCTATAATTCAGGTGGCTGGTGCTCAGGCCACACCAATCATGAAACAAAGCACTGTCAGCTTAGATCACAAAACTCTCCAGTCAACTAACCACGTCTTCATGGTGTGCCAGGCCGTTTCTCTCATCTCCACCTCCTTTGGTTTTCTTCTCAGTGGCCACAAAGATTTGAAAGCTTTATGACTCACTGAGATGAGATTTTCTACGCTATGCCAGAACTCCTGGTTCTTCAATGTATTCCCAAACGTTGCAACACGCCAGGAGGACCGGAGATACCAAGTGCAAATGATCTTCCCTGCCCATGGCAGGAAGGTTAGATTAGATGATCTCTAAGGTCCCTTCCAGCCTCAGCTATTCTATGATCTCCTGAGATGGCAGGACAGTAAGAAGGCACTAGCACAGTTTTCCTCCCAACCCAGCTCAGGCTGAAGAAGTAGGGGTGGGAAAGAAAAATCAAAGAGCAAATTACATCCAGTCTTGCAAGGGGGTGAGGACCCTCTGTTTTTTGCATTAAAGTTAGAGACATGTCATTAAGGGTGAGGGAGCTAATACAATATGCAGAAAAGCTTTTGCGGGAATTAACTACTTTGCAACCCTTTACTAGTTGTTCCTCTCATCCCTTAGTAAGGTAAACACCTAGAGTAGGTAAATCTCCATGGCTTAGCATCTAGACTAACCAACACAGAGTCAGGATCAGACATTCAGTATTTCTTCTCCAATTTACAGCTCTTTGTCCACATCACCTCTCTTTTCAGCACAGCGCTGACATCTCTTGTGGTGCAGGATTGAAAAGTACACATATGATTATCTTAAAAGGGGGGGAAGAAAAAAAAAATAAAAAAATCAACATGGACATGATTTGAATTTTACAACATTTGGCTGCCACGACTTGCAAATAAACAGCTGTCCCAGCAGGTCCATGCAAGCTTAGCAGCACAGCAGTAAAACGCCACATTTTTCTTACCCTTTTAAAAGAGTTCCACTTGTATTAAAAGAGTGTATTTAAAAAAAAAAAATTGTAAAAAAGAAAATCATAGGCTGAAGAACCATAGTTAGGTCACACTCAATTCCAGCAGAACAAGCACATCCTGCTTCACATGGCCTCACCAGTCACTCCACGGCAGTGGCAGCTTTACGAAGCCAAGTTCAGATATTTAATTACCAGCATCAAGTCAGAAACCAAAGCGTCCAACAAAATCCTCATTTGTGAGCGAAGCCTGCAGAAATGTCGTTGAGCAGGCTTTGGCAATCTCCAGAGCTGACAGCTGGATACCCTGCCTTATCGACTGCTAGAGCACACGCGGGGCTGGGGGGTGGGGGGGAGCTCTGAATACTTGCAGTGCCAAGCAAGCCTTCGAGGCAGCCCTGCCAGCCTTAAAAAGGCTCACATAAATAGGCAAGCTTCATTTATTAATACCTCAGAGATAAAAGTGGCCGTGTAGAAGTGGCTCAGTGCGTATCTGTGCAGCAGGAGGATGGGCAGAAGATGACCACTTGCTCCGGGTGGTGCATCTATTGGTGTCCTCAGTTAGTTTTTAACCAGTTCAGCTTATAAACACAGCAGGTAAATTTGCTACCTGTGCATGTGGTGGGCTGCTGTAGGTGCATCAGCCTTCAGGCAGTGACCCAGCACCGATGGTCAACGAGTGCAAACTGGAAAGCAGGAGGATGGAGCAAGAGGAGCCACGCTCCTGGCTGGCCAGTAAACAATACTTGCAAGTAACCCGGCCAGCCAACATCTCTGTGCTTCCCCTGTGCTGGGCTCCTCAGCCATGGCAATGACAGCGCGGGAAAGGAGAGGGAAGAAACCAAAACAAAGCACAGAAGCAAAGGGAGATAAACATGACCCAGTTAGACTGGCTGTCCCCAGCTCCTGCCCATCCTCAGCAGGAGGGCTGTCTGGGACGAGAGGAGCCGGCCCACCACGGCCATCCCTTTCCTGCTCCCTCCCTCTCCCCTGCTACAAACAAAGGGTCAGATAAGGAGCCAGCTCAGGTCAAGACCGGTTTGACTCCGTTTCAAGCCCAGGGGAGCAGATTCGGGGCTGATTTTACACCTCACCCATCCTGTTTGCCTCCCTAGGGCAGAGGCCAGGACGCAGAGCAGCGTGCATGCCTGGCTGGCTGGACCCAAAAACCCCGGAGCCGTGGTAGGGGCACCACTAGCAGATCCACACGCCAGCCGAGACCTGGCCGGAGCCAGGAAGCGTCAGTGCTTCCTGCCGTCACGGTGTCACACAACGTGTCTGGCGGTCAGAGACCGTGGACTTTGGCTTTTGCTTCCTGCTCCTGACGAAGCAAGGGCAGGTCTTGGCATGTGGCCACCAGGAGAGCAACACGAGTGACTCATTAATCGAGGAACAGTAAGGTGGCTGTCGACCCCCTGGGCTCGGGGGGGGGGCACCGCGCACCGAAATGAACCACGGCACCCGCAGAAAAAGGTACAGGCGCTGCTGGACCCATTTACTCCCGGTGGGACCAAAAGAGGGTCAAGGCAGAGAACGTCAATGCAGAGAACGACAATGGCTTTGGCATACATTGTTTTCACCGAGGGAGGATAACGAGGTTGCATCGCGGTTCACCACGGTGGCCTGAATACACACCACCACTCGATTCTGTGTGCAGTATCAGAATCGACCTCTAGAGAGGGAAGAAAATGAAAAAGCCTTGTTCTGCCGTCCCTCCCAGTGCAGCTGGGAGAAGCTGGCTGGCTGTACAATATTGCAGAGCAGCGCTCGGGCCTGGCCAAAACCACTGGGGCAGCCCATGCCCACCGGCTTCCCTTGCCCCAGCACCTGGCAAAGGGGGCTCGGCCATGCCGCCTGGTCTCCCACTCACCAGGGAGCTCTTCGTCCCCGGTCTGGCAGCAGGCAGCCCCTGTCAGTTCAAGCAGCTTTCATCAGGAGAAATTATCATCTGATTTTGCCTTAAATTAACCTTGATCGCTTACAAGACGCAGAAAACCTGTTTCACACAGACGCGGATGCACGAGGCAACACGGCCGCCCGCAAGCGATGCGGACCCCGAGGATGAAACCCCGCTGTTAATACCGATGACTTTGTGCCAAGCGAGTCAAGATCGGGCAGGATCCGACCGCAGCCATCGCGTGCTAATGTCAGCGGGTGCCAATCCCCGAGGCTCACATGCAGCAAGGGCATCATTCTTCCTCCATGCAGGTCCACTGACATGAATTTCCCCAGATTTCCAGCCCAGTACAGGCAGTGACAGACCCAACCTCCGCATCTGGCACCTGACTGGTGCCCAAGCCACAAACCCGCTCGTCCTCTGCCGCTGACGCAGCCATAGCCAGACACCGAGACACCCTGAAATCCTACTCCCATCCTGGCTCCCACATCAGAGCACACGGCTGGATCAGAGTGTGCCCGCAGCAAGGTGTTTTACACCAGCGCTGGTGGCTTAGCGCATTCAGACAATGAGGTAGCCCCAAATTGCTGTGCCTGGTGGGGCGGCATGGGGCGGAGTGGGGGTGAGACTCCTCCAAAACATGCTTTCCTCAGCCGGAGGAACCCCACCCCCGGGGCTCTGTAGGTACAAAGGGGGTCCCACCCTTGTGGGGCCCAAGCCCGGTTTGGGAGCTGCCGGTTTGGGAGCTGCCGCAGGGGTGGGAGCCGCCGTGCCAGCAGGAGCCGGGGACGGAGGAGCCCTGGGAGGCGTTGCCATGGAGAAGGCAGCGCGGCAGCAGCATCCCGCATCCCACGCCCGCGGGTGGGCGCCCCCTGCCCGGCGTCCAGAGGGGCGGGCACCGCCCGGGCACGGCGGAGGTGCCCCGTGTGTCGTCCCCCTCCTTCATCCCGCCCAAGCCACGCCGGAGCCGGGGGGCACGCCAGGCGCCGCGGGACCGCACGACCGGGACGGCGGGGGAGGGGAGCGGTGGGCGCGGCGGGTCCTCGCCGCGTCCCACCCGAGGGGACGACCCCACGCAGTGCCTCTGGGTGGAGCGGAACGCGGGCTCGGCTCCCGCCCTCCCCACCTCCCTGCGACGGGAGAACGGCAGACCCCCGTGGAGCGGCGACAAGCCCCCGTCCCTCCCGCTCCGCTGCCGGCGCGCCCGACATCCCCCCCCCCCTCCACCCGCCCCCGACCAGCCGGCGCCCCGGGGCACGGG